>CM061919.1:123149040-123184920 GCA_031002005.1 Vandiemenella viatica
GAAATCATGGAAAAATGAAATCTGGATTACTGGACTGGGATTTGAACCCACGTCCTCCAGAATATCAGTTCCTAGAGGAATTGGTGGTAGACTATTATTTCCAGCTGTGAAATACGAATCCTAACCAAATGTTTGAAATCGAGACATTTTTAATCCCGTCAAATCTGTGACGTCTGTGTTCAGAATTTGTACGTACGAAAACGAGTTAAGTTGTTGGTGAAGGATGGAACAATGTTCGCTATGAGAGGCGCATTGGTTGGCTAGCCGCAACTCAAAAAAGATTTGGGGTAAAGTATTGAAGGTGAGTTCACGTGGTCGATTAATTATTTCTGCACTGTATCTTGCACTGTAAGTTCTAGAGTGAATTAATGAATCCTATGCGACTTAAGCCACCGATCAAAAAATTGCGCTAATTTCTTCAAATTTGGGTGAACTGTTTTGTTATCGCGTGTGATTCACATTTCAGCTATACACCATTGTAAATAGCCACCTCCAAGATAGTTATAAACCCTGAAACATGAGACACTTTCACAAGGCGTATTCCCGATTTTGTGTAATTACAAGGTGTTGATCTAGAGATAATTTCAATGGCGGAAATCTGGAACTTGACAGCAGCAACACTGTGATACTTCATAATTTGTTAGGTTTATGAGATGTGGCTTTTAACAACGCGTTTAATGAAAACGTCAAGAACAGTTTACAACAACAAAATTAACCCATATTTAAAAAATAATAATAAAAAATTAAACTTTTTCCTTCAGTGGCCATCTTGATGAGAGCTTCAAAACAGTGATGTATTTCAGCATTTATAGCTTTGTTAGAGGTGGGGGATTCTATCATTACCGTGGCGCAACAATCTGATGATTAATTCTTATAGAACTTGACGAGACAAATTGAAATTAAAGAATAATTTTTTTTTGATATCTCGCTTAGTTCTCGAGATATCGTATCTCAAAACTGACGTAGTTAGGTTGAAATTCGGCCTGGACCAGAAGAAAAATTTCGCTATAGTCAACATAGTAACAGCGCCCCAGTAAAAACAAAGATAAGAGAAAATAAATATTGAAATACTAACACCTTATACTTTTTGAATGTTTGTTATAATTCTGTTCCAGGCTACAAAATCGCATTGAATGTGGACCTCCTTCCATCAACATGAAGTACCTAAACGTGGCTCTTATGAAAACAATTTTAATTTAAATAGAAATAAATTCTTCGTGATCCGAAATTTTCAGAACTGACATAAAGGAACTAATTTTTAGATGTGATACGTCTTTAAATTTGCTTCCATACTGGGAACCATTCCAGAAAACGCGATGGTAACACAGTCGAATGATACAGTTTGCCACTGCAGATCAGAACCTATCCTTTAAATCAAAAATGTAATACTACCACCCGGTAACCAAAAGACCAAAGAATTGTATGGCGAGTGGGAACCGTAGGATGACCTGGGGTGCAGAGGGCAGGATTCATATGTTCATTTCTGATTGTTTTAACTGCTTCTAGAAAGCTCCACGCGGTATTAAATACGACTACATGAAGCTCCAACACGGTTTGTACTTTCAGTAGAAAGTTTTTAGCATTTATTGATTTTGTGCGTAAAACATTGGTATCGGGTGATTATGACAGATTCAGGAGCGTAGCTACTATGGGGCTAGGCGGTGCAGTGCTCTGGGGACCCTACGCTCAGTGGGCTGTCGTCTAAGGGGGCCCCTGAGACATAGGGAGCCCCTTCACTAAGAGGCCCTCACTGCTCAGGGGGGCCCCAACCACTGCTCACGAGGCCCCCAAGTACAACTCAGGGGCCCCCAGCCTCAGCTCAGGGGGCCCCTAGCAGCCACACAAAGCAAAAAAAAAGGTCGCCCATCTGGCCTGAGGGCCCAAAACAAATTTTTTGCACCGGGGCCCTTGTTGACCTAGGTACGCCACTGGACAGATTCTTATGGGATCAAAGTTTAAAATAAATAGGGATACTATAAATTATTGAAGCGATTTCACAAGATTACTGTAGCTATAGCATTTGGCATAGTGTCACAAAACTTTACAATCATGTTTTGCAACGCGTTTCATATTTCTGCCACAACAGTATTTAAACAGGAGATTGAGAAACCCATGGATCGCTTGTGGTGCGGATCATGATGATGAGGGATTCCTGTCATAGCCTCCACGCTCTCCCTACCTAAACTGAGCATCAACAGTGTTTTTGAACAGATTGATAGGGACGTGCTGCACTGTGTGGCAAGAACTAGATTATCGACTTGATATCAGCAGAATCAGTAAGGGGATACATGTAATATGTCAAAACACTTTTTGAGTATTTCTATATGACTACAAAGTTTTGTGACAATATGTCAAATAATATAGCTACAGAAATTTGTGAAACCGCCTCAGTCATTTACAATAATCCTGTACTAGTCGACACATTGTCAGCCTATAAACCTCAAAAAGTCAAGTAGAAATACACAAATTGTATACATTTGGAAAGAGCGTCTCACCATCCATCCAGTGACACCAATATAAACCCCTATGGGCAAGTTAACTGGTGTTGGTAAAGCGTAACGCTGCCGAAGATAAAATCTGTATCCAACCAACATCAAGCGATAGAGCAACTATTGCCAAGTCCAAAGATGCCCCATAAAATATGCGTGCCGGTAGGGAGCGTCTTGAAGAACGTATGGCGCGTTGAAAGACATATTTACGTACAACATTTGCGGCCATATCTACGAACATAACCCTGGCAGATTGTATTTCTTTAAATATTGCCATTGATGATGAGTATTTGATTTGGCAAATGAGAGCTGAAAGCAAAGAATAATTATGGATGGTGATAATTTCTTTTACTTATTGTACGATTTTTTAAGACTAACGTTATACCTCGAGAGAGAACTAACTATCGTATGTCTTTTTTTTTCCTTCTGGATGTCCTTATTCACTTGCGAACAATTAATAAATTCATGGCTTCCTCCACAATGGATTTTTTCAAATTGAAATCAGTCATCGAAGTTATACTCTTTAGACAATTATTTCTGTTGTATTATGAAATTTTTATTTATTTATTTTTATTGGCATTTGGTGTGTACCATACAGCCAGCGGATTACATCTTATCAAATACTACATATTATCCTTTGGTTAAGTACAGGGTCAGATTTACAATTTATAAGTGCGTATACATTTATCGATAAATGTCATACAATATATGTACAATATGTGGCATAGAAATTTATAAAATAAAATATTTAACATGCAGGATAAAAATGTTTCACTCAGGTTATTCTGTTGGTCAGCGTTGTTATTGGATATATTGTTTTGTTGAGTGTAGCCCTATATGGTTTTGTTTAAGGTCCGCCCGTGTGACCTCTTTATTCGGCTTGTTCAGGTGTCATATTTCGATGTTGTTCCTCGCTGCAAACTTGAAGACGGTCACGAAGATTTTTGCTTCATTCTTTAGAAGCACCTTGGTACGCAGTTCTGCACAACTCTGCTATTAATATTGATGATTCATCCCAATGTCGTCTGCAGGCAAAAAATATGTGATCAATTATCCCAAAGCTTCTACCATCACTCTCACACATGGGGGACTTGACCATGTTGATCCTGTAGAGGTAGCTCGGATAGCGACCGTGGTTGAATTTCACTCTGGAGACAAATGATGTGACCTTCCTTGTAATTGGCGTGTTGTCGTACCAGTGGGTCCGTGGGATTGTTGGGTGGATCTGTCTATAATGACTAGCTTTGTGTAGGTCTTTTGATCTCCTCTCTCTGTTTCATTCCGTTCTAGCTTTATTACGGAGTAGGGGGATCAGGTCAGAGGCTGGAGTATGTTTTAATTTCATGCCATGATGTGGTGCTGCCTTAGCCGGCCGATCAGCTAATTCATTGCCTTCTATTCTGACGTGACCTTTAGTCCAGCCCTTTTCTCTAAGCCTTGCTACCAACTGTAGGACCTCGTATATTAACCAGTTTCTTCCGTTGTCCACTGCAATGTTGTATAATCTCAGTAGGAAAGATCGAGAATCTGATAAAATAACCAGCTTGTCTGTCCGCAACTGTAGGCCGTATTCTAAGGCTTTCACAATGGCTTGTAATTCAGCAGTGTAGACCGATGCTTCTTCTGCGAGGTGATATAGGCCCCACTTTTCATTCGCAGGATCTACAAAGGCGCAACCCACCATGTTTTCGGATTTAAAGCCATCCGTGTATAGGTATGTGGGATTGCCAGCCAGATTCGCAATGTGATCCTTCAAAATAACTTCGTTATTACTACCTTCCGTCGTAAATTTCATGTCTAGGATAATATCTAGTCTCATCATGGCGCTCATAGTTTTATTTAAATGTACTGGAAGGAGGCATGACCTATAGATTATGTTACTGTATTGTTTTACCTCCGAGAAGGCAGTTGTGAGGGCAGGGGCCTCCTGTTGCCAGTACCTCCGATTCGTGAGCTGAACTGTAAGAGCAGATATTTTTGCAATGATTTGGTTATCCTTTATTTCAAGTAGTCTTAGGATGAACTACGTTCCAGATGGAGAGAAAGATGCTGTGACGGTCGACTTCGATAAAGCATGTGATATTGAAAAGCTGGTTCGATCAGCACTGAACGCTTATGGCTAATGTGCTAATTGCTTATGGCTTATGTGCTAATTGCTCCTAAATTTAAACAAGCTTGTTGTGTTAACGGTAATATTAATGCCTGGACTGTGGGAAAATGTTCGTTCGATTCGCGGTTCGGCCATTCATTTTTCTTAGCTTTTCGCATTCACTGTAGGTAAATGTTTGGAGATTTTTTCATGAAGATCGTGGCAGATTTTCTTCGCTTTCCGTACCCATCTTAATCTCCTGGCCATAACAACATATTTTAGAAGAGCCAGTAAACCTTTAAAAAAACGTTTTAACTAAGTGCTGGAGTCAGAATGATGTTCACATGAGATATCATTTTCAAGAAAAATGAATGGGTCTGAGACTACTGAAGAAGTAGCTCAGGCAAGAAATTATAACAACAGCCTGACAAAGAATTAAAAATGTGACTTTTGTTCATCAACCCTGATAAGAAGAAGATTAGATTTATTTGTTAGAGGTGTGTGCAGGCGATATGATCATGAGTAGTTTGACACCAACCACAAACTTTACCTGCACTGTTGATTGTTTATATTTTGGTTAGTGACCGGACAGAACTTTAAATAATGAAATGAACAGCAATATGAGGTGACTGATCCTACATAACCTTCACAGAGAGTAATTGTTCGAAGACTGTAGGTTCGGAAATACGGTAATAAAAAACGCCTTTGAAGGAAAATCTTGTAGACGAATCTTTTTGTAGACGTCATTTGACTGATTTCTTCACAGTGGTAAATAAAGCAATTTTTCCTGGTAAGCAAAATTGTTCTTTTCACATTCTTCACGATGCGACTTAACGAATATTTAGACTGAATGGAGAGCATATTGTGAGATTCTTCGTGGTTTAATTAATGTAATAATTAAGTAGTCCACAATGTTCTTCAGCTTAAACTTTCGTTTATTTCCAGACAATACGTCAACGATATTGTTTACATGCGTAGATACAATCCAGAGATACTCCTAACGCAGTCCTTGGCAGTTGCAAAGTGAATATGTATAAACTATTACTGTCCTGCTGCTGATTTCTTTATATAGGCTCTATCGAAATTTCGAGAACTCTTCAAAAGCTTCCGCCAGATATTTCCCGAACATTAACAATTACTCAAACAATTGAAACATCTTAAAAACAATCAGAATTAATACATAATCATTTAACATCATTACAAAATGGTCAGAAATGGAAATTAAAGAAACTTAAACACAAAATGATTTACAGAAATCATTTTAAACTGTAGCAAATTGTCCTTTAGACATCGCAACTTGCATCAATACTTGGAATTACCAACATTTAAGCAATTCTCTTGCACAATTCTGTTCTTAAACACATTAAATGGCCTCTAAATAATTTCTTATCACAAAACAAAGTCTATTTACATTGATTTAAAGTTAATTGAAAAACAAACATACCAGATCATATTCAAGCCAACTTTAGCTCACTACAAATACTTCATAAAATACAATTCTATTTAAAGTTCAGGTATGAGGGCTGTTACAATATCCGAAGCTGCTTGATACACTTAGACTTTACTTCTTCTTGACAGTCTTCTTCTTCCCCACCACCTTTTCCCAACAAGGGTTGGCTGCCTTTGATGAACTTTACTCATCATGGCATGGTCAAATTTGAGACTTTGGTTTTACGGCTATATGCCCTCCCTGACGCCAAGCATGCTATGGCTACAGCCACGTCATACTACGTACTAACGGAAAAAGTGAAGTGTTACCATCTGTCTGTGAAATGTGTTCTGTGTGTGGTAAGTGTACTTTTTGTTTGTGAAAAGAGTATTTTGGTAGGCCGGACCATCTCGGTATTCGCATTCAGGACGGTCGGTACGCGGGGTCGAGAATGGTGGGTGAGCGGTTAATGCTCTGGCCTCGCATTCGGGAGGACACCGGTTCGATTCCCCATCCAGGAATCCAAATTGGGGTTTCCCATGGTTTTCCCAATGCCGGGATGCTTCCTTGAAAATACCATGGCCGAATCCCTTCCCGTTCCTTGTCCCCAGTCCCGTCCCGCCTCTAATGAGCTCGACGTCAACCAGGCTTCTGAACTCTGAGCCACACTGGTGGGACTTTACTTCCTCTTGCCATCCTCCCGTGCTAAATATGTGACATGTTACTGATTAGTTACTCGGTTCCATATACTGCTTCTTTCTTAACACCTCAACTTAACTGATATCAGTTCGTTAGATTTTGGAAGTTAATTCTTTAATCACGTTTGTCGACTAACTAGGCTAAAAAAAAGTTTATACTATTATAACCAATGGGTGCAAGACGTGACCAGTTTGTGCGAGAGCCATAACATTCAATCCTAGATGCAATAATTCTCCTTACTGAATGATCTAAAATAGAAATATTAATTTTTAGTAGCGCTTGTCAGCCCAGATGATCTAAAAGGAACATCAATATATCAGCAAAGTTCAGATGTTTTCATAAGATCACTATTAGCCATCTCTTCTCCTAGAATCCTTACGATGTAAAATACCTGCCGATAATCATTATCTCTTATCTAGTGTTCTGGTAGCCCGTTGTTATGACACTTGCCTTAAGAATTCAAGGAACTCGGTTCATATACACGTCCGGTACGATAGTTTTACAGAAAACTTTCATGATCTTCCCTTGTTCTTCCAGGTAAAATTGTGGTCTGACAGAGACGAAATACGCGACAGCCAATCATTGATATCACACGAATCCTTAGTACCTCGTGATAAAACCTACGGAAGATCAGTGTAATTGATACGCAAAATTAAAACTTCTAATTAGCAATTAAAAGGTAACTTTTATATAAGATAAACCAGAACGGATTCGTTAGAATTAAAGAAGGAGGCCTGCATCATTATGTTGTCTTTTTCATATTGAGACTTTTCGGCTTGTCGACATCGAGGTCTTTAAAGTCGGGAGAGGATTATAAGGGTAAGGAATCCGGCCATGGCCTTTTGAGGGAACCATACCGACATTTACCTGGATTGATTTCGGGAAAACATTGAAAACCGATAACAGTATGCCACGATAGGGGATAGAAACCACATCCTCCCTAATGCCAGGCGCAAACGTTAGCTACTCATTCACAAGGGTCAGTTGTGATCTGTCAGCAGTTATACCTCCCAGAGAAGTTGCTATTGAGGTAAAAAAATAATGCATACGACATTTTCGCCGGGATATCCCGAGTGTCGGAGTTTTCGACTAGCCACGCAGTGCGCTTCTTGTCGTGGTTACCCTAACCTAAACCGGTAATCCACTGCATAAAGGAGACCTACAGTTGTATGTGGATCTTCTTTTAATTGGAAGGAATTCGACCATGGTATTTTGAAGATATCATGCCGGAATTCACCTGGAGTGATTTGAAGAAACCATGTAAAACCTAAATCATAATAGCCGGACGGGAATACGAACCTGCTCTTTTTTAAAAAAAAACTTATGGCTTTACGTCTCGTCAATGTCGAGGGCATTGGAGGCGGGTGGAACTGGAGACAAGGAACGGGAAGGAATTCGGTTATGGCCTTTTAAAGGAAGCATCCCAGTTATGGATGCCTGGAGTTATTTGTGGAAATCACGGAAAACCAAAATCTGGGTACCCGGACGGGGATTCGAACCTCCTGCCGTTCACCTACCACGCTCGGTGGGTTTACGTGGAATCCAAATTACGGGATGTTAGAATATCATATATGAACAAAGTAAAACTTTCACAAATGCGAAGGTCAGAAACCCGTAAAAATTCCAGCCGAGATGGTCATTCGAACCGGCGACTTTCCGATTCCCATTCTGGCTTTACATACACGTACTTCATAGTGAAACCCTACTGTACGCACTTTAACTTTTGAATATTCTGTACATCAGAAATAAAAGTTGTGATGGTTTTAGGCAATAGGAAAAAGTAGTTGCTTCGTGAATTGCTGAATAAGGTCCTGAGAAATAGATTAGCGAAGTGTTTCTTATGGAGTGTTGCAGTGTATGTACCTAATAAACGGATTTAAGGAAAACAGATGGCAAAAGATCATATGCAATAAAGATGTGCATACGCAGTAGAATAAAAGAATTGAAATGGGTTTATAGGATACAGAAAGGAGGAAATAATGAAAAGAGTAGGTGAAGGTAGCGGAACGCTAGGCAAGGTCAAGAGGAACTGGAACTGTTTTGGCCACAGTATAAGCATAAGAATTGTGTTAAATGATGGACTGCAAGGCAAGGTCATGGATAAACTAGAAAAAGAAGATTGGAAATACTGGATAATGTAAAGGACGGAGAAAAATTGATGTGTCTTTTGATTTATAACAGGTAATGTTATTCATTAAGAAAGGAGTTCTTTTCTTATATGGCAGGGCACTCAAGCTACCTTCTATTTTTATTTTGTATTTTTTATTTTTTTTTAGTTATTGTTTTACGCCTCTTCGACGTCGAGGTCATTGAAGACGGGATGGGACTGGAGAGGAGGAACGGAAAGGAATTCGGTCATAACCAAACTCTGAGACCCACCTTCATTTTTATGATGCCGTAGACTACGGATTCCCAAAGTTTTTCGTACCACATCCCCTCTCCTGCGTCACAATTTTGTTATTAATAAATCAGTTGTCTAATTTTCAATACTAGAAATGACATCTCAAAGTAATCTCACTAAGAACGTGATGTTAGAACAAAAGTTTTAAACTCTAAGAGACGGCGAAGGAGACATAGTATTTGGAAACGGTGTGGAACTAGGGTATTGTCCACATGGTCGGCGAAGCTATCTCGCACCTCCCTCGCCCTCTCCCGTCATGTCTTCGCGCCCTTTCTCCCCAGTTTAGGACTTATACTGTATACACAGAAGAGACGCTATCGTTATTTCCTGTGAACAGCAAGGCTACAGTGCCAACTGTACACACAATGACAGAACAGTGTCGAGGACGCTCTGACAATGGAGCGAGTTTGACGCAGAGCGTGCCAGCGACCTTCCAGTCGGCAGGGAAAGTCAGGGCCGTCCGCTAGGTCCAGAATAAACTTGTTAGGATGGTCACGTGCAGCTTGACTGGATCTCTCACGCAACCTACACGTGCAACACCTTCGGCCGCTGTTGTCAACGTAGTCCATTGACAGACAGAAAAAGAATTACTATTATGGTGCGGATTAAAATGGAAGGTTTAATAAGATACTTGAATAGTTGGATCAGATCGTTACATCACCGTGATGGTATTCGGCGCCTAACTTGCAGCGGTGGAAGAAATTTTCACCAGCGGGACATGGCCGACAGGGTAGGAGAAGTGGTGGTGCACGATTCCTGATCAGCAGATTATTAATGTTACTCCGCGATTCACTACAAACTGGATAGTGGAGTGTGCGTTGTACGCAACTTAAGAGCAACGTTTACCTTGAACTAATTTCCAGATTATTAAGTGAGATAAAAATGTTTTCTTAAGCGTCACTTGCGCACATTCATTTGTCACAAGTGATGAAGCATGGCTGTTACGTAATGGTAAATATGCAAACTTACTGGCTGGCTGTGTGTCCTCCACCTTTATGTTTTTCACCTTACGTCATAGTGAAAGTGGAAGATAAAACAGTAATGGAGCTATCCCACTTAATACGTCTGTGAAGTTAGTTATTTCTAGTGGACCAAGCTTCAAAGTGTGTAGTTTTTAATAGCGTTTTCTCGTTTATATATAACTACTCGTCTGATCAGCTTGAAGAATAAAAAATCCATTTCTCAACTCTGACTTTGTCGGCCTCGGTAGCGTAGGAGCTAGAGCTAGCTCCACGTGCCGAAGGTCGCCGGTTCGAGCCCGGCCGCGAGCATGGGTGTTCAAGTGTTGTATCTGTGATTGTCATGTCCGTCCTGTGGTGTGTCTAATTGAATGCAAAAATTTATACTGGAGATTCTGAAAGCACTGAGTGACATAATTACTATCGAGTTGGCTGTATGGCCTCAGATGCCAAAAACCATCGGGGAAGAAATCTCTGACTCATGAAAATTCATGAAGTGCATGCCACACCATTCCCCCAGACTTTGACGATTATTATGAAGCGTTTCAGCCTCCATTTTAACCGTAGGGCAAAATTTCATTAGGGTAGTTTCCCATAAATTATCATTTTATACCTTCCCCGGTTACCATGGAGGGTACAACCCTTCCAAAACAGTTCCCCGGTAAAATTTTAATTTGGTGATTTCCAGCTGCCTCACACAGTGTGCCTAGTAACATCTATTATATATGGAGAGCGTATAAGGGGAGTTTTGCACTAAAGATGAAAGAAGGGAAAGGATGGAACTCATTATCAGCCTATTCGGGTCTACTTATCCGAAAGACACCACCGTCAAATCTGTCGGACGAATTACAGTATTGTTTGCTTTCACTCCTTATGGAGAAGTTTTACAAGTTAACCGAGGCAACTGATAAACTCGTGATTAAGAATAGCGCCTCGCCCCTCCCTGCTCCGCTGGCAAGTACCAAATGGTTAACATTCCATCCAACTCCCGAGATTTCAACCAAGTAGACCAGTGTCAAACTCCAGCGCCTTAACAGCCTTGACCACGGAAAGGTTCCAGGTTATTCTGGATAGGCGCAAAATATTAACGCATTAGATTGTCCACTTGAGATAAAACTTTGTCAAATTTTTCACTTTTTTCGTTTGCAAATCAATCTTCTTCAATAACATCGTTGTCCAGTGTGACCGTTAGCAGATTTCTGAATAGGTGTGAGTTTTTCTACTTTATGCTTACATGGTCTGTTCCAGCGAAAACTGGTTTGTTTTATTTCAAAGCTAGATGGAATTTGTGCGCCTTCTCAGAATCAACATACGTGTTTCGTGACGATGAATTTTAATTGCTTCTAGAAAAAAAAAGGTAAGGTTAGAAGTCAGTATGCCTGATTTATGATTCATGGTATTAAATGTTTAGTCCTCAACGACCACTTTCACAACACAGTTAAAGTGGAAAACAAATACAAAGAATATCACAGACATAAACACAAAACAATGACGAGCTGGTGGAAACTGGATGTTGCCGTACATGGAAGATTTGCTGTCCAATGTTGTTCTGCCAGAAAATAGCAGCCCAGGTCAAGGCTGCGCTACTGCATTCCGAGTGCTATGTCTAGAATTAACGCTCTGGACTCGCATTCGGGAGGATGGCGGTTCGGATCCCCGCCCGGGCATCCAGAATGCCAGGATGCTTCCTTCAAAAAGGTCATGGTCGAATTCCTTCCCGTTCCTTGTCCCCAGTCCCATCCCGCCTCTAACGACCTCGACGAGGCGTAAAGCCATGAGTAAAAAAAAAAAAAAAAAAAAAAGGCTATCTCTAGTGGTAGTAGCATCACCTCCCACATTCTGAGTCTCATTGCATTTGTTGTTGTTTCTAGAGGGACAACTGTGTTGGAGAATTGTTTCGGAAGCTCTACCTTTTCTATAAAGTTTATAAATTTCCAATATTAAGATGTAGATATGTAGATTAATAAATTAATTCTAGTACAACCCATTACTAAACTTGAATGTTTGTAACATAAATTACCAATCCATAGTACACAAATTCAATTGAACTACGAAATAGGTATCATTATAGTCTGGAACACACAATTTAGAAATAGAAGTAATATGAATTGTTGGAAAAGTATTGTAAAAAAGAAACTGAAGATATTGTATAAAGACACAGGTGGCAAAATGACATCAAAAAGTTATCATTGTCCTTTATCGTTAAGTGCAGAGAAATATTGCTTCCACCGACATACATCCGTCGGAATACCAGGTTAAACCGATCCAGAGCAGTAAGATGCATACAAATTATTATTTTTTTCCACTTCAGTCGAGTTAATGAAATGCATGAGGTGATATCAATTCTGTCAGTCGCATTTTACAGAGCTTTGTAAAGCCAAAAAGTAAAGTGTCCTTTGGTGACTTAGAATGAAGTGGTTTATTCGCCGATTTGTTCATTATTCTAAATTGTTTTTTTTTTCTTATGGTTTTAAATCTCTTCGACGTCGAGATCATTGGAGGCGGTGGTATAAGTTTGGGGGCAAAAAAAAAAATGGAACGAATTCGGCCATAGCCTTCTGAATGAACCATCGCCGCATTCACCCGTAGGAATTTCGTGAAAAGCGGAAAGGCGAAATCTGGCTAGCCAGATTAGGGTTCGAACCCCAATGGGGCAGAACCGAGAGTTAACTGCTTACACACCAGGCTTGGAGTCAGGTTTGAGATGCCTCTGTTAAGCCAGTCTACGTGCAAGCTAGCGATAATCACGTTCCTCAACGGTACAAAGCACCGTGAGTTCGCTCTAGGAATGTGTCATCTATTAGCACTAGGAGAAACTATCAAGGATAGTCTGCCCTGAAGAAAGTTACGAGCAGCGTAGGGGCTAGAATCCTCCCCGGTTCGAGTCCGGCCGCGGGCATATCGGTGTTATAGTGTTGTGTCTGTGAATGTCATGTCCGTTCTGTGGTTGGTCTAATTAGCTGGAAAAAAAATCATCAAGCGGGCTATATGGCCTAAGATGCCGAAAGCCAATTAAAAAAAAAAGAACTTATGTGCACCAGTGTCCATTCTCCACCCTTCCTCCTTCTTCGGAAAGTTTTAATTGCGTCAGAAGCTACGTATTGAAGAAAAGTGAATGAACTGTTTCCCATCAAAAGATAAGGGCCTATGAAGTGTAGAGACTAGAGAGTGACACAGTATCCAGAAGTGTAAACATGCCCGGTGTTCGAAACGATTACAGGCCGATACCCCAGAGATAGACTGCTTGTCTGAAGTTACGTGACGCCGGACCGGTACCGTTGGAGCCACAGAGTCCTTGTTTGAGCTCAGTCGCCCAAGAGACAAACCAAGTACTAGTCAGCGCCTAGCATAAACTTCATAAGCAGCAAAAACATGCCAGTACCCTCTGATTTTGTCTGTATATCAATTCCAACATTTACAATTGTCATCTTTGCCTCACTGCCGTCATCATCTTCTTTGCTTCAGTTTTCCTCAGTGTCAGTAGTTAACCCTTTAGATCAGCTCGATATGCTCGCAACACATTGACCTGTTTCTTTATCGGCGCTCCTTTACTTTCTTTCCGATGTAAATATTCTCTACTCCCATCTCTCATAAGGTATTCGATATAAGTATCGAAACTATTTGAGTAGCATGTAATGTTTCTTTTTGCTCCCAAAAACATTTATTAACTATAAACTGCCTAATAAGATAAAATCGAAAGTATTTACCTTAAACGTAACTTTGCCTTAAGTCGCACCTATATCTGTTTTAGGTCACAAAGTTTTGTTTCTGACAACCTGAAATGGAATACTTATCCTGCTAATTTGATATTTGATATCATGCCCACCTTTCCTCTCAATATTGATTAAGTCTGAATTTTAACAGTAATCTTACACACATAACGCACTTTTCAATGTATAACGGTCACAACCGATTTTTATACAATATTAAATATCATTTTACAATAGATAAGTCATCATCTTTTAAGTCTTGGAGTGTCCTTCATACATAGTCCAATCTCTCACATCATGAAAGGTCCTCCATTCTTCATCCTATGTTCCTTTATTCATTCACATCTGTTTCCTCCTTGCAGACGGTGCTCTATACTTCTCTCGATATTCCATGGAATAGTACCTCGGCTCAGATAAATTCTTACATTCGTAATTATTATAATTCATATACTTTTATGACTTCTGGTTTTATGCCTCGTCGACGTTGAGGTCAATAGATGCGAAAAGGTCTAGGGATAAGCAAGGGTAAGGAACGGGAAGGAAATCCTCTATAGTATTTTGAAGGACTCATTCCAGCATTCGCTTGGAGTGATTTGCGGAAACCAATGAAAACTCAAATCTGGATGGCCGGACGGGGATTCAAGCCCGCGTCCTCCCGAATACGAGGCCATAGCGTTATCGCTCATCCACCACGCTCAACATAATTCATATTATTTCTATAAAGTATTTTTTTGTCACAAGCCTATATCTTCCTTCATACTTAACCAAAATCAATGAATGAGGTGTCATTTTAAAGCGTATGGTCTCTACTATGATCACATCATCTTTTAAGAAAGAAAGTTTTTGGAATTCGACCCTTAAAGGGCGAAAATGTCAATATTTCTAAAATGCTATTTTCTGTGTTACAAGTCATTTATCTCCCTGGATACCTATCTGAAATCGTATAATGAAGTATCATTTTAAAGATTAAGATCTCCGCTTTAGTGACATCATATATTAAGTCAGAAATTTTTCGGAATTTAAAGGGCAAAATGATCAATATTTATGCAATTCGTTTTTGTGTCACGAGCGATTTATCTCCCTTAATATCTAGCCGATATAGATAAATGAGATATCATATTAAAGACTAAAGTCTCCGCCGTGGTAAAATTATATTTTAAGAAAGGAATTTTTCGTAATTCGACCCTTAAGGGGCAAAAATGTTAATTTTTCTAGAATGCGTTTTTTGTATCTCGAGCCATTTATCTCCCTGGATATCTAACCAAAATCGATAAATGAAGTAGGATTGTAAGGAGTAATGTCTCAGCTTTGTGAAATCATATTTTAGGAAAGAATGTTTTTGGAATTCAGCCCTTAAAGGGAAAAAGTATACATTTTTCTATAACGCATTTTTGTGTCACGAGCGATTTACCTCCCTTAATATCTAACCGATATAGATAAATGAGGTATCATACTAAAGAATAAGGTCCCCCCATGGTAACATTATATTTTAAGAAAGGAGTTTTTCGTAATTCGACAAAAATGTTAATTTTTCTAAAATGCGTTTTTTGTATCTCGAGCCATTTATCTCCCTGGATATCTAACCAAAATCGATAAATGAAGTAGGATTGTAAGGAATAATGTCTCAGCTTTGTGACATCGTATTTTAAGAACGAATGTTTCTGGAATTCAACCATTAAAGGGAAAAAGTATAAATTTTTCTATAACGCATTTTTGTGTCACGAGCGATTTACCTCCCTTAATATCTAACCGATATAGATAAATGAGGTATCATACTAAAGAATAAGGTCCCCCCATGGTAACATTATATTTTAAGAAAGGAGTTTTTCGTAATTCGACAAAAATGTTAATTTTTCTAAAATGCGTTTTTTGTATCTCGAGCCATTTATCTCCCTGGATATCTAACCAAAATCGATAAATGAAGTAGGATTGTAAGGAATAATGTCTCAGCTTTGTGACATCGTATTTTAAGAACGAATGTTTCTGGAATTCAATCATTAAAGGGAAAAAGTATAAATTTTTCTATAACGCATTTTTGTGTCACGTGCGATTTATCTCCATTAATATCTAACCGATATAGATAAATGTGGTATCATATTAAAGAATAAGGTCTCCGCCATGGTAACATTATATTTTAAGAAAGGAGGTTTTCGTAATTATCAATATTTCTAAAATACGTTTTATGTCTTTCCAGCCTTTTGTCTCCCTGGATTTCTAACCAAAATCGATAAATGAAGTAGGAGTATGAAGAGTAATGACATCATATTCAACCTAACTTTTCATCGCATTTTTTTCACGGAATTTTCGCACGGGTCGTCTAGTAATTCATATTAATATATTACATCAAAATATATGTTAACAACAAAGGCTTATTCTGTCCATTATGAAAAAATATGGGCGTTACTTGTGTGAACGCGACGAATACCTGACGATGCTATTCAATGAGCGAACTTTTATATTGAAAACCCGGAGGTAGGAAGATAACGACAGAGCCCATAAATAAAATCCGAGAGGATGCTTTTAGTGCGGTAAAAACCTGAAAAAGAGGGGGTGCGAGCGACAACTAACCAAGGACGCCGGACTATTCTACATCTACATCTACATATATATTCTGCAATTCACAAAATTGTGGGTGGCAGAGGGTGCTCAGCACCAAAGCTAATCTCTTTGCTGTGCATTCCAATCCCTAATGGTACGAGGGAAAAAAGAATTCATATAAGAATCAGTCCGGCACCTTATTTCTCTAATTTTATCTTTCCTGTCCTTCCGACTCAAATAGGTTGGTGGAAGAAGTATTTCACTACACTCATGAGTGAAAGTTGGAGTACTCATGTTTTCCAATAAGTTTAAACGAAACGTATGTCGTCTATCTACCAGAGACTCCCAACCTAATCTACTAATCAGTTCTGTGACGCTTTCATAAGGACTGTAGCAAGCGGTCACGAATCGAGCGGCTCTTCTCTGTACTTTCTCTATACTTTCGATCAATCCCTTACGAAACGGGTCCCAAATGGCACAACAATAATCCAAATGTGGACGCACAAGAGATTTGTACGCTATCTCCTTTGTTTGTTCATTACAATTTTTCAAGATTCTACCTATGAATCGCAGCCTAGAATTTGCTCTACCTACTATTCAGTGTTGAAACTTTAGATCAGAGAACGTTTTTTGGAAAGTGTGTTTCTTCTGGGTTTGAGAAACGCCCCAAAGGTTAGGCTGGTGTAGTGTTTACTGAACATTCTTTCTTGAACTGCCGGAGGTGTATCTGACCAGAGACATCAGCTGGGCAGTAAAAACAGCTTTACGGCCACACAGATTCACAGCTGGAGCGCTGTTTCTACCAGTTGCCAACGGATGTCCTTCACTTCCCAGCACAGGAGAACGCGCCACTTCTCAATCTTCTACAATGATGCCACTCAGTAAACTTGTCAGTATACGATTTTCCGCAGCCAATCACTTAAAACGCCCTGTCAACGAAAACTGAACCAAGATTCTCTCTATTCTTAAGTTCAGTTTAATTTGGCTGCGATTAGTTAAAACGTTAGTGCTTTTCTGTGATTAAAACTTTTCATTTTTTATGTTTACGAGATCAAATAAATATCTATGAGCAGTGTTATATTAATTTCATATTCATTCATTTGTAATCACAGTTCATTCATTTTAAATCTAAAGTTTGTCATGAAAATATAAGGCTATCTTTCATGTTAACATGTTAAGTCGTTAATAAGGGAGCGTGCATAAACCACGTAGCTCCATTTTGGCCTGCCGTGAACCTCCCCCTCCCCCCCACGTAGCCCTACGTGGCTTTTGCCTCTATCTCCCGCCCCCCTCCCCACGTAACACGTAGCTTTTTTACCTTTTGATTCCAAAAGACATTTTGTACTGTTTTCTCTTGTCAGACTATTTTAAATTACATACAGAGATAATTAACCGAGGGAAATAAATATTCACATACTGTTGTGAGTTCTGTTCCTCATTTTAACTGTGAAAAATGTTATGAAAGGAAAGCTACGTGGTCTGGCTCGGAACTCCCCCTTCCGCCACGTATCCCAGCGTAGCCTTCCAGTCAACCCCCTCCCCCCCCCCCCCTGGACCAAGCCACGCATTTCTCGCTTTATTCCAGTCGTTCCTCCTCCTATATTATTGATCCCTTTTGTTAATCCACAGCAACGTCTCTCTTGTTCTTATTTTGTTTTAGCTTTCTTTGTTCTTTTCCATAATACAGTTCTTCATGTGCTTGTAATTTCATTTATTACATAAATTCGCTTCTTGCTAATTACAGTTATATTTTTAGCCTTCAACACACTTGGTTGTTTGGTTTCTCTCTGTTTAATAATTTCCTCTTCTTGCAATTAAAAATCCAAGATATTCGTAGCAACAAAAATTTTTTTGTAATTTTTCTGATCTATACTCATTTCCCCCGACTGACTCCAGCTGCTGTGTAATTTGTCGTTTCCTCCTTTAAAATATTTTCCGTTGAGCATAATAAGCTAAGCGTGGTAATCAACCTGAAGTTTTGTTGGTACTTAAGTTACAAGTGATAAGACGGTAATGAACATAAGAAAAAAATTGACAATCTGAAAAATTAACAGCCCCGTTCTGCCACCCATCTGTGAAATGAAAAGGCTAAATAAATAGTTAACATCGATATCTCCTGTATTGGATTACGACAGTTACAGAACTGTGGAAGCTTGTGTGTCAATGCTACTGAAATGATAACAGACTAATAATTTAATAAGCTGGTACTGACATAATGTCGGAATTTCACCTTACACTGAATTAGACCTATGTACATAGTTCCTCTATGATGATTTTTTTTTAAATATGTGATCCTTTTTTTCTACTTACTGCCGCGCCGTAAGGAAAAATTCTGATACTTTGGAGGAAACATAGTTCGCGCATACCTAAAATATTGGTGTAGTATTTCTTCGCTATTTTATGGTTTGTGTATTCCATGTTTAGCATTTGGTTTGTTGTTTATTTAATTTTGATTATAAATTGTTGAATTTAGCATATCTTAAACAGTGTGTAGGTGAATTATCTTTGAACAGTAAACTGTGAGAGTATCTTTGTCAGTGAGTCCGAGGAAAGAAATGATGGCGGGCGGAGACATGATGCGGTGTGCCTCGCTCGTATAGTGGTGAAGAGAAGGGTAATAAGGCCCGTTCACTCTAGCGGTCAGCCAGGTCAGGTCAAAGATCGCAATACACGTAATCCAACGGGAGCATTCACACTACGCGGTCAGGGCAAGGCAAGTCAAACAGAAGAACGCGCCGCCACCGATCAACAACGGTAAAGACCTGAGCTGAGCTGACCGCTAGTGTAAATGGGCCTCTATTGTGTAATTAATCGAGACATTAAGATAGACTATTGAGTATTTGATGATTTGTTTGAAAGTGTAATTTGTGAAACATATGATGGAAAAGATGTCTGATGGATGAAATATACATAAAATGAAATAAAGTTTTTTTCCTTGTTTGTTAGACTGTATTTGAATTATATAGAACGAGCTAACGATCAGCAGCAGCAAGACAAATTTCTTTGTTTCTGAGGACGAGTAAGTTAGTGTTACTCATATGTGTTTTTCCGTGACGGAGACGTATAGTAACTTATATGTGGTTTCCCGTGACAGAGACATTATTGTTTATTATATGTGACTCCCGTGACGAGGGCGAGAAGCAGAAGCAATATTGTACTATTATATCATCTTCATAAAAAATATTGTTATCTGTTATTCTCTAGTTTGTTACAAAAAAGTGTAGGAGTCTGACAAGTTTCACATCTGTCTGTGTTTCATTAAGTAGGCGTAGTATATTTTTGGCAAGTTTATCTTCACTACCGCATATAGATGAAGTAAAAAATATTAGGAAGGTTCATGGAGTAATGAAGAGAAGAACGACGACTTTGTGTTAAAGGTAAAGGCAGTGGGTTTTCACAGCTTTCTAGCCACATTACTGAGGGATTAGCGGAGATAGTGTTACGCCTTCCTGTTTCCTTACAGTAGGCACTAGAGTGGACGTGACATGGCCCGGCCCTTTTTCTTTACCTTCCTGCGGAGTTTCCTCCACGGTACTCATTTAATAGCAGGCTGAGGGGGCCGTTCCGGACGTTCAGCTTCGAGGAAGAATCCTCGGCTTCATCGGGGATCGAGTCAAACTCTATACCGCCCGAAGTATGCGGCCATCCAATTTTTAAAGAAACTCATTCGAAATCTCAACAACTAATACAGGAATTTTGCTACTTTTTATTATTTATCGATTTTTCCTTATATTCATTTGTTCATCTTTGAGCGTATAGTGTTAATGCGTAACAGAAATGCCAATAATTGTGAATCGTTTCCTTGCAACTGCTCATGTGCACCAACGTTTTGAAATGAAATAAAATTCATATTATGTTTGGTAATACATTTTATAGATCTTAAAAGACCGTACTATCGGCGCACTCTGTATGCACAATGACACGTCGTTGGCACGACTTTTTAACATTTCCTGTTACAGAACATATGATACATTTAATGTCAACAAAGAAAAATTATGGTCCCTAAAAATAAAAAAGTACGCACGGCAGCGGCAGTGATGAAAGTGACGCTGTATAAAACATGTTAGGAGATATTTCTTAGTTTCAATGTAGAATATTATTTTGTATTTTGAATTTTAAAAACCTGGAAATAAAAATTATCCTTAATTTTGACTCTCTTTTCAATAATTATTGTTTCAGTCTTTCAGTTACTGACTCCGGATTTTTGTACCCAATCTACGGAAATTTTAGCGGCCATCTACGGATATTCAAACCAAGTGGCTGGCAGTACTGAACTAATATGATAACGGATTGATTCATCAGTATCGTCAAATTGATTAAGCTTTTGTTTCTTTTTTTTTTAGGTAATTAAAGAGGAATTAACTCTAAAGAGAACTTGCAGTTCCAATTTGGACCCACAGTTCGTTCAATCTGCTGGAAAAAGAGGGACAGAAATCTGTTTCTGACAAAAGTTTCGAATCTAAGTTATAAGCACGAAACCTTCCTAAGGATGGACCCGTCAGGTTTTGAAGTACCGCGCAATCCTGCAATCTAGTAGTAATGTGCATAAAATAAGGACTTTCCCGATAGTAAATGCTGTTGGATTTTATCTCTACCAACCAAGCAACAAATATGAAAGGCGTGTTGTCATCTTTTTCAAGCCACCATTAATATCAATAGAGGCGGCGTCAATATTGACGCTCTTCTTTCAGTGCAGACAGTGTCCCGACCTACAGATAACGCACAACGCGCCGCAAGGACGGCCCATGACCTCACACTGTAGAATGCGGGATTCTGGGATTTCGGTCCTGACCTTCACTTAACCATAATAAAACCATCTTATTACCTATCCTTAGTAAAAAAAACTTTATAGCTGTTGGCGGCTGTAAAACTACCTACAAAGTTTGGTTAAAAACTTTCCCACACAATAAAAATACGAGGTGTGTTCAAAAAGTAAAGGGAACTTTGAAATTTCGTCGGTTATATTAGTCAAATTGGCACGAGTTGCTCGTTGTTGTGGTGACAAATATGTCTTAAAAGTTTCTATACATTTTGAGCTATATTGGATGTTTAATCTCTTGTCAACTGTTAAACGTGTTTTAATACAGTCAGCGATTTTTTATTTGAATGAATCATGGATCAGAGAATTTGTATAAAATTGTGCTGTAAAAATGGAACTAAGTGCAAAAAAGTTTTATAAATGTTAAAATTGCTTTTGGTGAATCTTTTATGAGAAAAACAAGGGTTTACGAATGGTATAAGCGTTTTCAAGATGGCCGTGAAGACGTTGAAGATGACGAGCGTACGGGTGGTCCTAACACTTCAGTAACCGATGAAAACGTGAAAAAAAGTGAAAGAAAAGGTTATGAACGATGGCCGAATCAAAATTATAGAAGTTGCTGATGATGTTTGCATATCAATTGGCTCATTCCATCTGTTTTGGATGTGAAATGTGTTGTAGCAAAATTTGCTCGAAAGTGTTGAGTTTCAAATAAAAAGAGCAGTGAATGGAAGTTGCTCAGGAATCACTAAATGAGGTTAACAACAATTCTGAAATATTGAAACGTGTCGAACATGTGATGAAACATGGGTTTATGGGTATAATGTTGAAACTAAGGCTCAATCGTCCCAGTGCAGTGGAGGCATTCTGGATGGCCAAGACCGAAAAAAGCTCGACTAGTTCGGTCAAATGTGAAGGTTATGCTAGCTGTGTTCTTCGATTTTAGTAGCATAGTGCACCACGAGTTCTGACAACAAGGTCAAACGACCAATAAGGAATACTACTTTCAAGTTCAACGCCGTTTGTGTGAAGCAGTCCGAAGAAAAAGCTCGGATTTCTGACAAAACAACTAACGGCTTTTGCATCACGATAATGCACCTGCTCATACATCGTTGCTTTTTCGTGAGTTTTTCGCAAAAAAACAACATTGTAATGATGCCCCAGCCTCTATATTTGTCAGATGTGGCCCCGTGTGACTTTTTTCTGTTCCAAAAAATAAAGAGAACTTTGAAGAGCCGTAGTTTTACAAGCATAGATGAGATTAAAGGAGCATCGCCGAAAGGGCTTATGGCTATCCCAAAGATTGAGTTCCAGAAGTGATTTACGGATTGGAAAAAGCGCTGGCGTAAGTGTATAATACGGGGACTATTTTGATAGGGACAACATCGATGTAGATGAATAAATATCATTATTTTTTAAAAAATGAAAATTCCCATTATTTTTTGGTCACAACTCTTATACTTCTTTATTGTTAACAACAAGAAAACATTGATGAGAACTCACAGAAACTACAGACAATACTTCTATAAAACACCACTCCAGTGTACAATGACTAATACTCAAATCACCTTGCTGTTTAAGATATGAAATAAACTGTCGGTCCGCGTGATGGTAGTTCAGTTTTACCTGGAGACTGAAAATTTTTTTTTTTTAACTTATTGCATTACGCCTCGTCGACGGCTATGTTCATTAGAGGCGGGATGGAACTGAGGACAAGGAACGGGAAGGAATTCGGCCATGGCCTTTTTGTAGGAAGCATTCGCCAGGAGTTATTTGGGGAAAGCATGGAAAATCCAAATATGGATGCCCGGACGAGGATTCGAACCCGCGTCCTCCCGAATGCGACGCCAGAACGTTAACCGTTCACCCACCACGCTCGGTGAGACTGAAATTGTTGCTCATCAACAACCCATCGCCTTTTTTGTCAACTGTAGAAGTTCACCAATTAAACAACCACATTCTACTCTACTAGTACCGTCTGACCTAGCGTGGTGGGTGAGCGCTAACGCTCTGGCCTCGCATTCGGGAGGACGCGGTTTCGAATCCCCGTCCGGACTTCCAGATTTGTTTTTTCAATGTCTTCTCCAAATCACTCTTTGCAAATGCCGGGATGCTTCCTTGAAAAGGCCATGAGCTAATCCCTTCCCGTTCCTTGACCCCGTCCTATCCCGCTTCTAATGACCTCGATGTCAACGATGGGTAAAGCCATAGTAAAAAAAAGCACCGTCTATTCCTGTTAGAAAACTGAGGAGAAGAGAAGGTACTCAAAAGATTATGGAAGGACACTCGATTGTACAAAATCTTTGTTTATTTAGATTGAGTCCGGGGACATAGGCCTACTGCTTACCGGGGAACCGGAAGAATGCCATAGCAATGCGGGTAGAGATCAGACAAATAGGGTTAAAAATTACAGGCCTATCAGTGACAGGGAGAAATTGTTATGGAACCACATCAGAAATGTCTGTGGGAAAACCGGTTTGAAAATAGCAACATGGGTTTAGGAAAGGATTTATGTGTGAATCTCAGTTACTAGGCTATATCCACATATGAAAAATGAATGTAACGCTTGATCTCTGAAAAACTATTTCACATTAAAATGGTGGTAAATAATGGAAAAAATTGATCTGAAGGGTAACTTGCTAGATAAAGGAATTAAGGTACAAAACTTCGTATCAAAAGAGGAGGAAGTGATAACAAGAGTGCCTCACGGTTTTATTTTAGAACCATTACTGTTGTTTATTGTAACGAATGTGTTGATGGTTTATAGTGCTCAGATCGCATAGCCAGTGTTCCCGTCATTTGTATTTTGCTCTTTCGGATGGTTTTCGGTAAACATATTGGTGAATGGCGATATGGCTTCCCCAATTTCTCCTTAAAAACAGGTTCATGTTTCAGAATATGTGTAAAAGAACAAAGACAAGAGTTAAAAATACAAATTTCGCGGATAGATAGCGACTTAAACTACCATCCTTCAGCATAAACCTTCTTCTACTACTTTCTTTCTCACGTATGCTCATAAATAAAAATTTATTAATAACAATAGTAATAACCAAGTGGTAGTCAACTTGTTCCCTACGGCCTACATGATTTTGTGGTAGGTGTTTTGGGTTTTTGAAAATTACAATCTTTTTGCACTTTACTTTTGTACTTATTGCATCAATAAACTATGAAAATAAATTAAAAAATTCTTATTTTCATATTACCGGTACAGTTAATTACAAAAGTGGTAAAAGCTTAAAGAAAATTTGAAAGTACGTACCATATACCGATGACATTATCTGAACGGTAATGAATAATCGGTCATGGGTGTTAAACGCTAAGGACGCACGTTCAACCACGGATCTGACCATCCAGAATTCGGAATCCCATTGTTTTTTAAAATCGCTTCAAGCAAATGTTAAGATGGTTAGTTAAAAAATCAATGGCCAAATTTCAATCCGTTCCTTGTCCCATTCCTCTCCTGAATCTTACGACCCAGACCGTAGAACAATGATTGCTTCTGGAAAAAAGCACTAAACGCATTACACCACACACCTACGTCAGAGCGAGCAGCAGCTGTTATTAATAAATATATTTGCATTTGAGGTTTAAGTAACATCTTTGGGACTCATTCCCTGAGAAGTGTTTAGTATTCCCACTGATGATCCGTGACGCAGTTTAGCGCGTAACTGTGCGCTCATCGCTTACGTTGGTGTACTATTAAAGTCCGTGAGTATTACGTGTCATCCGGCATGTGTTCCGGTACCCTGAGACATCCACAGTCCGCTTCAACGCTGTGTGCGCTTATCGCTTTTTCGTGTAAAGTTACTGCATGATAGGCCCGTAAGATGATACAGACATTTGATACTTTGCCACAATTATCCAATTATAATAAACCGTATGGCATTATTGGCCGGCACATCTCCAAAGTGTTCGGCAGCCGATTGACAGTGTTTCTATTTGCTGCGCCTAACCCAGTAATTCTACCGCATACAGGGGGCCTGCATTTTAACGTGGAATCCGAACCATGGAAGTGTTCTGGCATACTTCGGAATGCACAGCAAGCCGTGCGAGAGGTGAAGGTTGGTTTAAGAGCCTTTGAAAATCCCCGCCGACACAGGGTTTGGAACTGGGGATCTTTCGATTTCCGACGCCTTAATCACTGAGCCACAAGATCACTCGTTATCCTGTATGATACGTACATTTAGCCCCACGCTACTGGACGCTTTGCCATTTTCTGTTCTTGCCTTTTGCTTATATTTTTACGTCTCGTCCACATCATTTTAAGCCGGAAAGCACTGTTGGCAAGAAACTGGAATGAATTTGGCCATGACCTTTTGAATGTCAAACGTGTATGTCAGCATAATGTTATAAATACTTTCTTCTGTACCATTCTTACGTATTACGAAACTGTACGCTTATATCACGACACCCAGAAATCCAATCTTAATAAAGGATTTATAGGTTTATTATCAAGTTTCTGCCTATATTTAAATGTTATATCTAAAGTAGGTATTTACATAGACGGTATCAATGAAGCCAGTCGATAAATGCTGCACTTACCCATTAGTGCGCTAACGCTCGTGTAATTCGCGAACCATCGCTCCAATTCAAATGAGTTTTTTTAAGGGGACACAGTCGCGAAGGACCTCCCATAAGAAATCAATGTTAAAACAAGCAAATTTCAAGTACACTTTCTAAAGAAACTAATGGAGATACAGGCCTGAAACTTTCGCAGTATACAGATAAAACATCATCTGCAAATCACATAACGATTTGTTAATATATTTTATACAGTTTATGAGTAATGATTTTTTGTTCTAAAAGACAAAAAAATATAACTTTTTATAAATACCTTGGACCTGGTTAGTTTGTTCTTGTTGTTATGACATGTCCCATTTTTTTATCTTATTAATCATCATTTTAGTTACAAGAGATGCTGAAAGTCTGATGTCTTTATCAGTCTTAGTGTTTGAGAAAAGTTTACCAAAAGATCAAAAAAATGTAGTTTTGAGAAAAATCTGTACTAAACGTTTTACATACGAGAAACTAATGTACATTACAATACAGACACACTATTACCACGCATCACGAAAAAATTAATAACTCCGAATCTAATCGTCAAATTTGCATGAAACAAACGGCATTTTGTAGCTAAATAATTGGAGCATTCAACAAGTCTAAAAAAAAAAATAGTTTTTTTTTATCCTGTTCACGACTGTGTCCCCTTAAATTGTCCATCCGGGTTTTAGTTTATATTTTATCGCACTACACAAAGTATAGATTTATTAGAGTCATACATGCTGAAATAGTTTGCTTAAAACCAGCATAATAACGACTTTCTTGGCATACTCTGTCTGAGTAATATTAATGCATTTCAACAAGTCACATTGCTTGAAACTGGAATTTGCCAAATAAAATGTTTTAATGGTCGAACGTAATAAATTACCGGCAAGTCCCAACAGTGAGCTGACTATGCGAAAGCGACAATAGTGCAACAACTTAA
Source organism: Vandiemenella viatica (assembly GCA_031002005.1). NCBI lineage: Eukaryota > Metazoa > Arthropoda > Insecta > Orthoptera > Morabidae > Vandiemenella > Vandiemenella viatica. Next base: position 123,175,599 of record CM061919.1, read on the forward strand.
ATATGTAACGAAAATTACAGCGAAAGCGCAACTGGTAAAGATTTAATTAATATGGCATGACAGCAATTTTGTTAGAAGTATATAGTGTGATTTCGGCAACGTTGAGAATGTATAATATCGAAAATAACGCATGCCTTATCATTCAAACGCTGCATTCCTTTTGCAAGTAGGAATGATGAGAAAGCCAGGTGGCAATATTCCTATTATTGATAATGGATGTCCTGTTGTTTATTACATGTTTAGATCCTAACCACTAACTCCCAGAGTTCTGCCAGTTGCTACGAAAATATCTTTATTTGATTAATTAATTCAGGAAAATCTATTTAATTCAAATAGAGCTTTTTTGGGAATGGATTTATATGCCTAACTCAGAATCAGAGATCATAAAATTTTATCGGCTCCAATAAAACTAAATGCAAAGCAAATTCAGATTCAGATTCATATGATTGTAGTCTATATGTATTTCGTTGTAGTTACTCCCAGTGCTAGGAGAATACCTCCGCCACTGTCTTCCACCGCATTCCAGTGCTGTCTTTTGGGTATTTACGTCCCATATAAGTCTTCAGGTTTTAACGTATACTCTTCTTCTTGAGTACAGAGATCATAAAAATTGACACGGACGATCCTGATGGCTTCAGCGGAATTCAAAACATGAACATTTGTACCAAACAAAAATAGTCAGAAAAAAATACTTTTAACCATCGGAAATGTAACTTTGTAATATTTCAGTCCTTTCTCTGAACTATGTACATTAAGATTTCAAATTTTCATGCTTGAGGTAAAGTACATGGAAAATATATAAAATTCTTACAGTTATCTGGGTTCGAAAAAACTATTTACAGCTTCCTGTGGAATCGCTTACCCCCCCCCCCTTCCCCTTTTTTTTTGACATCAGGCTTTCAACTGGTTTCGATGCTTCCCTCCTTCTCATCTTATGACGACCCAATCTCTTCATCTACTCACCACCCTTTACAACCTATTACCATACTAATGTATTATAATCTTTGTTTTCCGAGGCACTTCTAACCTTCGACTATTGCCTTCACTAACCAGTGAGCTAATCCCGAATGTCTTAATATGTGACTCATCGTCCTGTCTCTTCGTTTTGTGAGAGTCTTTCACAAACTTTTATCGTCTCTCATGATATCCAAAACAAATCCACTTTACTTTATTTATTCACAAGTTTGAATTTTTTCTGTAGAACCACATTAAAAATGCTTCATTTTCTCTTCCTTTTGGTATTCTTAATGTCCAAGCTTCATATCCATGAAACGCTGTGCTCCATATATTAGGTTGGAGCATAAGTTCGCAGCGTTTTTGTTTGGTGCGCTGATACTCTGGGTGCTATAGGCTCATGTATCGAATGTCATTTTTGTTTTGAAGTTTAGTTGTTGTGACTGAGTGTACGCATTGGTTTATTCAAATACTAAGTGGAGGCATTGATGCTAGAAAATGCAGTGTTAAATGGAGAAAGTGGGACATTTTCGACATATTCTTCTGTTTGAGTGCAGTAGAGACGCGAAAGTAGTGGAGGTTGGTCAGAAACATTGGCAACGCGAGTGAAGACAATTTAATTGGAGAGAAAAAGGCAAGAAAATGGTTTTCTTGCATTACGGAGGTCTTAGTGACATCCACGTTCAGGGAGACCTTCGAAGTTTGATGAAGACCTTTTAAACACATTAATCCACAATGATCTTCGTTAATATGCTCGAGAACTGGCAATTGTGATTAACTGTGGCCATTCCACAATCGTGCAACATTTGCTTTCAATTGTCAAGGATTAAAAATCAGGTCCATACATTTTTTTTTCCTTTCATCAGTCTTTCGACTGGTTTGATGCAATCCTCCACCCCCTCGTATCATGTGCCAACCTCTTCATCTCTATGTATCCCTTACAACCCACGTCCTCAATTATCTGCTTGATATATTCTAATCTCTGTCTTCCTCTACAGTTCTTACCATCGACTGTTCCCTCCATCAGCATAGTAACCAATCCGGCATGTCTCAAAATATGACCTACCAGTCTGTCTCTTTTTTCTGTAAGCTTCTTCCACAAACTTCTTTCTCACCCATCATTTCCAGATCTCGTTCATTTCTTACTTTGTCTGTCCACTTAATTTTCAGCATTCTTCTGTAACACCACATTTCAAATACTTCAATTTTCTTTCTTTCCGGTATTCCTAAAGCCCATGTCTCGTTACCATAAAGTGCTGTGCTCCATACATAGAGTTTTAAAATATTTCTTTCTAATTTCTAGATCAATATTTGAAATAAAAGATTTCTCTTTTTCATGAAGGCTCTTTTTGCTAGTGATATTCTGCTTTTAGCATCATTCCTGCTTCAGCCATCTGTTGTAATTTTGCTTCCCAAGTAACAGAATTCACTTACTTCTCTTATTGCATCTGATCCTATTTTTATATTTAATCTATTAGTATTGGTATCATTTCTGCTACATTTCATCAGTTTAGTCTTGCTTTGATTTATATTCAGTCCAAAACCTTCCTTCAGTATTTTGTTCATGCCATTTAGTAATTACTAAATATCCTCAGCCTCTTCTGCTAACAAGACAATGTCATCAGCAAATCGTACTGATTTTTTCTCCCTGAACACTTATGCCAAATGGAAATTTTTCTTTGACTTTCTTTCCATAGATATCGCATGCGTGAAGTGATGCTACAGCATGATTACCCCTGCACTCTGCTAATCTGGCAAAAAAAACAATATCCAGGGGTGGGGGTTCGGGAAATCATTCCACACCCACCGTACTCACGTTGCGCCTTCAGATTTTTACCAATTCCTCTCTTAACCGAACACTTTTCAAGGGCATTCGGGAGGACGCGGGCTCGAATCCCTGTCCGGGCATCCAGATTTGGGTTTTTCTTGATTTCCCAAAATCACTCCAGGCGAATGCCGGGATGCTTCTTTCAAAAGGCCATGGCAAAATTCCTTCCCGTTCCTTGTCCCTAATCCCATGTCGCCTCTAATGACCTCGACGAGGTGTAAAGCCATAAGCAAAAAAAAAAAAAAAAAAAAATACACAAAACAACTTTTCAAGGAACTCACAAATGAAAATACGCTCCGAACATGACTGGACGACTTTTTTAATTCAAACCCATATGGTTTTTAAAGACGTGGAATCGATAAACAACTACAGCGTTGGCGTATTGTTGTAGTTACTAAAAGATAATATATTGTTGATGATTAACTTGTCTCTTATATATGTATCTGATGTGTTTAACTAACATGAAAAAATGCTACGAAATTATTCACCAACCTAATCAATTACACAGTCCTTTCTTTCGGAAATAAGAGATTTCTCTATTTGAATAATGTTATTTGCGCTATCTTCCTTTTATAGCACAATAACTGGTCATCTGGTTGAACACCACTAGTATATGTTAGTACAGAGTCGCAGGAACATTCCATTTTCATCGCGGACTGTTATGCGTTGAATAATAACTATCACTCCTGCAATAGTAATATCAAGTTTCATGTATTGAATATACTGTAAATGAGGGTTTTTATTGTGTGCTCCCCATTTCTCCAATGAAGTTAAGACTAGTTCGTCAGTTCACCCGTTTACTTTTGCCATTGACCAACTTTAACCTTAAATTCCATCAGCGTTTTTGGTAAATTACACATCACTTCCTTTGTAATTTACTCCAATCCCTGACACCCTTACCAAAAAAAAAAAAAAAATCCACTCCTTTATGCGTGAAATCGAGTACCTGCATGTGATCTTGGTCATCTTTCCCCTTCCCAGCGAGCGTGGTGGGTGAGTGGTTATTGCTCTGGCCTCACATTCGAGAGGATGCTGGTTCGAAGGTGGAATGCTGGACTGTTGGTTAAATCAAATAACATTGTCCTCCCCGACATTGTATGGGATAGCTTCCTGACTTCAAGTACAATTGAATCAGGGGTTGTGTAGGCCGCATAGTGTGTTTGCAGTGATGGTGACAAATACCTTGTAATAACTGAAGCGCGTGTTATGAGGATTCGGACATGGAAAAAAGTATATGCATATTGCATTACTGAGCTGGGAACCCCCTCTGTAGTGGCTACCATAACACTAGTCTGTAATCCTACCGGATATAGGAACCTACAGTTTTACGCCGAATCAGAACAACGGAACGTGCTACTGTACTTCACATGACCCCTCCCCCACATCCAATTTTCCAACCAATACACCGAAAAATCCGAAATGACGGCTCTCGCTAAGGACATGTACGGAAAATTTCTTTGGATAAGATACATTGAATAGTTCTTTAAATCTTTATGCTATTCCATTACCAACAAACTTAATTTTGAAAGACTGTAATACTGTTACTTTTTTCTTATGTTCTGTTGTACGTGTACGTTGACGGGACCGGTAAAGTAAACGGGGGTCCTTCGATCCCAAGCCAATCAACATAATTGCTATTTTGTATCACTGAGGCTTAAAACTTCAAGCTATTTGTATTCAACATAATAAGCTGAAGATTTACTTTGCCAGTTTAAATTTTTCCATATTTCGAATCCAAATTTTTTGTTGTTACTAATATTTTATTTATAATGAAATAAATTGATAATTTTAAACTAAATTTGGTACCAGACAGCCACGTATCTCAATGTGTAGGCGAAAGATTTCCCCACACCCTGAGCATCTCCAGGCTGAATCAGCCTATTGTGCAGTGGTGTCAGTAAGGATAAGAAGGGGTGCAACACCAGCAATGGCACATACAAGTCCAGAGGAGGAATATGTAACTCTAGTTCCAGAAGTAACCCCTCATCCTCCTGCCATGTCAACAAAAAATTTCTAATATTTTTATGTGTGGACATGGCTCACACTGAAGTATAAACTACTTAACATTTTCACCACAGCTCTTGAGCAGGTACTGAGTATTTCTTATAACCGTGCCTTCCGTCTCAACACCTGCATAAGCATTCGCTCTGGCAACTATCCTCATTAACATTGATCTTAGTAGTCGACACGCATGCTTGCATTGTCCACTGTGCTGAACAGAAACACAGAACTCATAGTAACATTACATTTACTAGTAATGGAGCATCCATTAACTACGTTGCTCAGTCTGGGAGGGGGGGGGGGTTCGGTAGAAACCTATGCTAAACTTAGTGGGGAGGGGGGAGGGGGAGGGGGGAGGGCGGGGTTCCGAGCCAAGCCACGTAGCTTTCCATTCATATTGTTTCTCACAGTTGAAATAAGGTACAGAACACACAACAGCATGTAAATATTTACTTCTGTCATTCAATTATCTCCGTATGTAATTTACGATAGTTTGACAAAAGAAAACGGCGCAAAATGTCCTCTGGAATCAATACGGAAAAAAGCTACGTGCCATGCGCGGGGAGGGGGGGGGGGAATGGGTGTAGAGGCAAAAGCCACGTCTGGCTACGTGGAGGGAAAGGTGGGGACGGGGGGGAGGTCGCAGGAGGCCAAAATGGAGCTACGTAGTTTATGGACGTTCCCTAAACTATTACTCTAATCGCAGGCACATGACGAATTCCACATACACTTTTTAAAAGTAAAATCTTCGTATTAGCAAGTTATTTGAAATAATAATGAAAAATGTAGTGTGGACCATAGTAATAAAGTGTATAGAATAATTAATTTCAATGTACATAATGACATGACACCCACATGCTAATATGTTAAGGAAGGTGGTACGGTGTATCGTTCCGAACTTAATCGTTTGACCGGGAAAACAGTACTTTCGAAGGCAATCCGTGTTGAAGATTGATGGAAATTTGTTTGGTGGGAATAGTTATATATGAATGATATAGTTTCATAGCTTTTAGCTGTGGACTTGTTTTTTAAATGTGGAGACTTTTAGTTTCTGCATCACTTTTTAGGTAGTTCACCGAGGTACAAAGATGAATTCTTTTTATTAATTAGTCAGATTTCTAGTATAATCGTACAAAAATATAAAAACATACCACAGTAGCATCTACTGCAACAACGTGATTTCGAAGATAGCTGCAAAGTCTGTGAGCACAATAGCTTGTCCAACAATGAACTTGGATATTGCCGCAAAATAAAAGATATGTGTTTGAAGCACTTTTGAGTTCTGATTGAGGAGTAGCCACTTAATCTCAACTACGAGACGCTTTCCTCACGTTGCCACCGTTTAGACTCACCGGCATCTTGATGGCTGGCCGGAGACGTTTCCATGGAGCCGGTCGAGCAGGCACTGTGTAGCTGGCACCAGCAGGTGGCTGCAGACACAGTGGCCCTGCTAGCAGTGGAGGGGAGCGCCTCACAGACCAGGAAACACAAGAGCCACCACAGGTGTTGCAGTGTCCATACTTCCTCCAACAACCATTAAGGCTAATTTCATGACAGTTCGCAGAACGAAGTAATATTATACTGAAAAACTTACTGCATCACTGTTTTACGTTACGTTAGGTGTCTAAGTTTTGATTCTATCTGAGAAAAGTCTCCTAGATCAGTAAATATGATCCTTACAACTAATAACAATACCAAATTTTTTTTTTAGCTTATGGCTTTACGCCTCGTCGACGTCTGAAACGCCTCATGTATATACGAGCTATAATTCCGTGTGGTCGAAATGACCTAGTGATAGGGTTTCTATTGGCTGCTCATTCCGCCCCCTTTATTTCACTATCTTTCATTCCCCCTGATGAAGGCAGGGGGCGGGCCGGTGTAGAGTGTGAGCTCTTTTCAACCTCAAGGTTAACAGTTTATTTTTTGATTTATCTTTATTTGCCTCATTTCATATACAATAATTATTTTTGTGGAATTATTATACAGTTTTTTTCAGAATTTAGGGGCTAATGGACGTTTTCTCCTTAGTTGATAAGTTGTCATCTGGGTACTGTGGACGTTTGTCCTTGGGTTTTTGTTTCCTTAATAATTTTTTATGGGATTAATGCGGCGATCAGCTGGGTGAGTAGCTGTATGATGTTGGCCAGGGCCTGCTGGTCATGGCTGCTGGCCCTGCTGTCTTGTTTGGAGAGTGACTTATTCCTGGTGTCTTAGCACGCGTGCTGGCCTTGACTTCTCCAACCTGGCGGCGCTTGTCCGTGGTCTCCCGTGTCTGTGGCCGCTGCGTGTAGTAGCCCAGCTGGGGCCTTGATTGTGAGGGAAGCTCCACGTGCTCTCTGTCGGTCGTTGGTAGTCGGCTGCCTCTGTCTGGCGGAAGGAACTTCTTGGTATCCGCGGCAGCTTGACAGGATGTTGGTTGTTTTTCCTGGGCTTGTTGGTCAGTTTTTGTAGATTTTCTTGATAGCGCAACCTCCGTAAGATGCAGCATGTGGACCCTTGTAACTTGCACATCTCGGAGTTTCTTCTCTTGCGCGGTTGTAGTCTTTAACGTTGTTCTGTTCACCGCAACGCACACAATTCCGCCCCCTTAGCCACCTTAGCATAACCCGGCAATCCTACGGAGTACAGGGGACCTCCAGTTTAACGTGGAATCCGAAACACGGAAGCGTTCTGGCATACTTAATATTACACAGCAGGTTGTGCCAGATGTGAAGGTCAGGTTAAGTGCCTACGAAAATCCCCGCCGAGACAAGGATTCGAATCGGAAACCTTTCTAGTTCCAGTCAGTCGTCTTAACCACTGAGCCACCAGACAGTTCTTACACGACCTGAATATCATTGCTGATTACAACCAGTATTTCACATCTTTTAACCTGCATCTCAAGCGAACCCATACAAATAACTGTAATATATGTTACATAAAATCATTACCAATCTTGGTGGGAGAGCGGTATCGCTGGGGCCTGTCATTCGATAGGACATGGGTTCGAATACCCGATCGACCGTCCAGACTTCGGTTCTCCATATTTTCCGGAATCACAGCATGGGAATGTCGGGACGGTTCTTCAAAATGTTATGATCAAATTCATTCCTGTTGCTTGCCGCCAAACCTATCCTGGATGTAATGACTTCGATGTTGATTAACTGTAATGCCATAACAAACAATTTAATGTACTGCTCTTCCGTCTTTAAAACTGAAATAATATTTATTTTTGGAGCTCATCTGTGTCTTTGTTTTTGTTTGCTAAAAACTGCAATGGCAATGAGTGGTTTTCTGGAACATTGCAAAGCTGATAAGGTTGACAAATTCCGTGTCTAATAACAAAATGTATGTCATTTATCTCTAATACTACGATCCATAGTTAATTACTATTATAAAATTATCGTTTAAACTTAGTAGACAGACATTTTGCTTGTGAAGAGAACAGAAAGTGAAAAATTGATTTAAATGAAAAAAGACGTATGTGCAGGTAAATACTGTACGTGAAGTAACTTCAGAATCAATTCAACAACTCTCTACAAAACAAATGGGAGATTGTAGGCGTAAATTTGAATTTCACACCAAACCATTTTCACTTCATCATTGAAACTAAATCAAATCCCACAGTTTTTTTGGAAGAGATTCTCCTATAGTTTCATTAATTTCACATATAAAAATTGTAGTCTGAATTAGAAATTGAAAATGTTTTTCTTGTCCCTTAGTTTGAATTTGTAAACAATGTTTAAAGATTCGCATTATCATTTAATACTTTCAGAAAGCCTCGGTTCAAGTTTTTCCAAAAAATTATATCTTTCAACAGAATCTGCATATTTCTTAAACTCTGTGTTTGTTTTTAGTGATATGACACAACGAGACATGTCACTCTTATGCGCTGAAGTGCTGTCGCGTGTTGACCGAGCGAGAGCCGAACTTACCCACTGTGGGTCCGTCCTAGCGTCTACTTACTGTCGGCTGAGGTACTTCGGGTTTCCAGTCGGCATCTGTAAGCTCCTGGCTAGGAAAAAGTACATGCACAGAGACTTAATTTGCATAAAATCAGGATGTAGGGGCTCCTTGAAATGATACGAAGAGTTGTGGCTACTTGATTTATTGTGAAAGCGGCCATGTGGTACAGTTACAAGTTGCTGGTACATGAAATCGGTGTTCCCGATATTGGAATAATGGACCATAGGATCCGATTAATGCAGTATGCATTCCAAGCCAGCAGAGGGAGAATGATAGGAAAAATGCCTAAAACGGCCTAATTGGATGGTAACAGGTCGCCCCACGAAATTTCACATCACGGACTGGGCGAATCGTGCGCGCAAAAAGGCCCCCTCGATTCCGGAAGGTGGGGAAAGCCTTCCTCTCATTGGCTGTTTGTCACTATGAACACGCGTGTGGTTCACGTGCTCATAGTGTGTAAGCCTCGTGTACTAGCCGTGTTGGCTGAGTTTCCCACAGTACGGACCGCAAGATCAGCGGCCTTGGGCCTGGTGTCGTATATGAGCGGTGTAACCTGCAAACTACTGCGTTGGCTTGGAAGCACTCCGCCTTCAT
>CM061919.1:123185920-123296035 GCA_031002005.1 Vandiemenella viatica
CGCTGAGAAGCAAGGGGAAACCACCACAATTAAATTTCCCAAAGAGTAGCCTTTGGAGGAGTAAATCCTTCCATGATGGCTACCTATGCTTAGGTTACTGGATATGGCGATTCATTAGCTGTTTCCATTAAAGAGCATCATTATGTGTTATTGGATATAACTTGTTACTGGCTTCAGTATTGTAAGTTCTTCAATGCCACGCGCATCCCATGAAAATGTAACCCTCCTCTAAAGAACACTGACGATTTTGCCCTACACTCGCTCATCCGAATGCGGCGGCATCGGCCCACAAGGCCTCCTCACCTTTTTTCACCGGATCACAGCTTAACCTTGACTCCGAGGAAGAGTCCTGAAGGAGAACCGTTATGTGTTCAACACGCACAGTACTCACACGCCATCACGTGAGTTGTCAGTCCACAAACAATTCTCTGTAATGCAGATAAGTCTCTTCTCATTATTATTATGAACTTTTTGCTTTGACAACATAACACTGCAAAATTAACATTAAATTTTTACTCTATGGTTCCAAGACTGATGTGACATATGGATGATCCTGGTGTGCTCGTGTGTCCGCTAAGTGCTACTGTACATTAGCTTTTTCCCTCTTTGTAATTGAGTGTGTAGCTCACTGGCTGATATTTAATCTTGCGGGCACTGTGCATGGTGCCCCGTAAAATTGACGTACAGACTTCAAGAGGAAGCCGATGGCATCAGAAAGATTCGGATTTCCATACGGATCCATGACTGAAAACGTCACCGTTCGTCGCTAGCCGCTGCTGCTCATGAGTGACATCAGCAAATTATCACATCTTTCTCGAAGAGGTTCTTCCAGCCTTATTTCGGGATGTGCAACAAAATGTGATATGCAACATGTGGAACGTGTGTTCGTCTACATTTGACTGTGGAGTTTGGTCGACCCAGGGTTTGGCCATCACGCTCTCCGTATTTAAGCAGACGGGAATTCATTTTTTGGGGTGCCCCTTAAATCTTTTTTTTTTTTTTTTTGTTACTAAACACCTGCAGATTTTTAAATTGACCTGGCTGCAAGAAACAAAGGCGTTGCTGATGATAAACAGAAATTTCAGGTGTTTTCGACCGTGTCTTCCAATCAATGGTCCAGCGGGATAAACTTGCATCTTAATTAATTGTAGGAACTTTGAATATATCGTGTAACATTAAGAATTGGGATAAATGTTTCCCCTTTTCTCTGTCTTGTGTGCTTTCGTTTTCTAAATACTAAATCGTTTATATTCTCACCCATTAGTAAAGTGTCAGGTCACCCACCGCAGCAGCGCTATTTACGCATGCATATGTCTAGTAAGGTAATAACATAAGCCATATAAAGGAATAGCATAAAATGTTTTAAGTTATCAGTGAATAAATATAGTTGATCTTCCAGACGTTTATGGCTTTGGTGTATGTTTCATAGAAAATTATTGATTTAGATTTTTGTATGTTAACTGAGGATATATGCTAACACAATGAGAAGATTCGTTGAAATGCGATTATTTTTTACGAGATACAAGCACATACTGACAAAAATTTCAAAATTTAGAGCTTTGACCGCTATATAATCAGGAACTGTAATCATGAAAAGTATAATATATTTCGCCAGGCGTCATCAGCTATTACTGTGTGCAGGTTTGTTAAAATACGTGCAATACGTTTTGCGTGATGAACGGAAATACAGACAAACACATTAAAAAGAAACATTTTGTACAAGTTATCATCGGAAGATTTGTAAGATTTTGGAATATAAGTTCCTTATATCCTGAAGGGCAATGTAAGCCATTACTACGTGCAGTTTTGTTAAAACCCTTCCATTAGTTTTTGCGTGATGTGCGGACTGACAAACAAAAATTTCAAAATTTATGGTAACTTTGTAGCCTATTGGGATAAAAAGTATCCCAGATTCTCACCGGTGACATAAGTTAGGGTAGTGTCGTTACAGTCCGACCGTTAGTTTTGCAAAAATTCCAAATTTTACGGTTTTGGCATTTATATCATCCACAGTGAATATTGAAATTTTTTAATTTTTCTGTCATTTTATTATATTGTTTAGATAGTGGGATAATATTTGTATCTTACCTTAAAATATTATTTAGATTGAGTCTAGAGCCTTGCTGACGACTGGAAAAGAGTAATAGTAGTACCGGTCCATAAAGGAGGGGTAATAAATAGAGATGAAAATTACAGGCCGATTAGTTTGATATCATTGGTAGGTAAATTAATGGAAAAATGGACACAAATTCTTCACAGGTTTGCCTCCGGATGATATTTTCAAAGGACAAGCTTTCGGCGGCTTGCACTGCCACCATCATCGGGTCCATTGTACATAAGAGCTTGTCCTTTGAAAATATCATCCGGCTCAAACCTGTGAAGAATTTGTGTCAAAGATACGCCGGGAAAGCCTTGTTTCTCAGTGGAAAAATTGATATTCAAATACATCAGAAAGGTTTGTAAGAAAATAAATTGGTTTGCAAATCATCAAAATGATTTTTGACAAGAGTATTCACGTAAATCACAGTTGGTGGGCAATATGAAAGATAATTCGGATGAAATGGACAGGAAAGGACAAGTTGATAGTGTGGCACTAGATATTTAACAGAGTGAGCCATAGAGTGATGTTAAATAAGTTAAAAACGACTGGAGTAAATGTAAAAGTGATTTGTTGGAGAGATGAATCCATAAAAGGTAGAAATCAAAACGTTGAGGTTTAAAAAGCAATATAAAAAGAGGTTGAAGTGAATATGGAAGTGCCACAGCGTAATGCATTCCAGAAATTGTTATTCATTATTTTAATTAATGATTGTATTAATCGTTTACAGTCAGAAGTTAGGTTGTTTATCGATGGCATAGAAGTATGTAATGGGATCAAAATGGAAGACGACTGTGAACAGCTGCAGGGTGATCTAAACAGAATATCCGACTGGATAGGTTACCATGGAATTAAGATAAATGCCAAGAGATGCAGCTTATAACGTACACAGATATAAAAAAGGTAAATATTGTTTATGGTTATAGGGTGGGGAAGCAATTGTTTGTGGAAAACTGAAAGTGAAAATATCTTAGCATAACATTTGACAAAAATACTCATCTGGGCACGACACATTGGGCAGGTGGTATGAAAATGTTAAAAATCCTATATTTATTGGAGAGAGTGATGAGGGGATGCACATCGAAAGTAATGGAATTGGGTTACAAAATTCTGATTGGACTGTTGCTTAAATATGGTGATGTGGCATGAGACCCACATTTTAGGTATCAAACACAGAAGTTGGAGGTGATGTAAAGGAAGGAAAGTATGTTTTTTATGTGAAAATTACCACCGAAAAAAAATCAGTAACTGATATGTTATAGGAGCTGGACTGGGATTAATTTGAAAACAGGAGGATAATGAAGAGACTGTTTGGAGTGTACACCGTACAAAGCGTATATTGGTGATGAGGCTTGGAAATATACTGATGGAAGAATTAAGAGTAGAGCAAGGAAGGGAAAAGATGACCATTACCACAAGCTGGCAATCGATTTCATGCCTAAAGATACTTAAAGAATTGTGGATTGAAATAAATTACCAAACAAAGTGAAAAAAATGCTGAAAGAATTAAAAATTAAAAAATTTAAAGGCAAAAATTAGATGGGGAAAGGAAAATTTACACTCAAAGGATTTAAAATAATCTCACCACCTCGATAGCTATTGGCTGGAGAACGGTGATGTCACGCGCCAGCCGTCGCTCGTAAATTATCAGCGACCATATATATCATTAGAAGAAATTCGAGGTTATGTCCACAGTTTAATAGTTAAGCAGCTGCTACAAAATTAATTGCCATATTACATCCATTAAGTTTGCTTTTCTTAGCATTTCATAGTTAAAAAAATCGATATACTTTAAAAATCGATGTTGAAAAAAACGTGTAATTGATTTTTAGTAGTAAGTCACTGATGAAAGGGGTATAAAAAAGTTTAAAAACTTAAACTACTCATGGTCTCTGCTGTAATCACGAATGCCAATTGTCATTCCGGCCTATTCTAAATTTCAATTTAATTGAAACTTTCGCTAATGTTGCTGCTAGACCACAGTGTATACATTACGGTTTATTTGTTTTTTACGTATTTTACTGACCACTTTCGTTATTCATGTTCGCAAGAAAATGGTCACGAGCATGCACTAGTAAAAATAATAAGAAGAAGAAAGGCGTTATTAGATGTCCAGGGAAATTGGCCACCGCAGAGTGTAATCCATTTCAACTTAATTTAATTTAACCCTCAAAAGTAAAATGTTTTTCGTGACTGAGTATTTCATTACCGTTTCAACTAGTTTTTCTTACATTTAGTTTTTTTTATTTTAATTTAATTTAAAAAATATTATTACTTCAGTTGTTTGCAATCATCTCCTCTATCTTGCTAGGTTTTTTTTTAATTTTTTTTTTTTTTTTTTTTTTTTTTTTTTAATTTTTTTTTTAAACGATGGCGATTATTAAATCAAATAAACACTCGCGGTTAGCACGTTTTGTAATCAAACCGTATCTTTCTATGAACTAAAACATAAGAGTGAGGATATAAAAAGTATTTTCAAATGGGTCTGTTTGCTCCGCGATATCAGCAAATGATCTAAACAGTTCTGGTTTCATTGCTGCTTATAATGAAAATGTCATAGGTTGCTAGAAACCGTTTGGTAAAATTTCATTTCAGGCCTGGAATTCGGGACAAATCTTTCGTTTCATATTTTATCAGTCCATTTCCAGTACCATTTCATATTCTTTTAAAATGTTTCAACTATCTTTTTAAAAGCTTGGTGCCCGATACAAATAGTTCCAGGAAATTGATTCGAATTCTAAATCGATGTATCTTCTTATTATGAAAGATAGTTCATTTAGCGCTAACTGGTTTTATATATCGTTCGCGCTTTTCACATCTTTTATAACGTTACATTCCTTACATCTCTTTCTTTTTGCGCTACATCGGTTTTTATTTTGTTTTGCAGTTTGCCTTTTGTTACGATTTCTGCTTCACTTCATGTGCTTTCTTTGTTTATAGAGGCGGTAAACTTAAATAAACCTCTCCCCTTTCGTTACATTTTTATGAAATATCATATTACGAATTAATTGGCATTAAAATCCGGCTATAAACGTTTATCTAAAAAAGAATCCGTTTGTGGTAGGTTCGTAAGATCTGGTTACGAATAGAGATATTATATAGAAACTGGCGCCGTTATTGTCCATAAGAGATCAAGCTATAAATAAGATGTCTTAAGTTTGACGAATAAAAAAACTCATCTTAACTGGAAACATAAAATAATATTTAGAATCAAATGGATGATTATTACTCGCGTTACATGTTTGGAATAAACTGTCTGAGGTCTAATAAGAGAAAACAGGCCAAATATTTCTAAAACGTTTTCGTGCCAAATCAAAAAATTAGTATAGCATCCACTCTTGAGTCAAATCTTGCGCGATCCCTGTTCTCACAGAGCGTGGTGGATGAGCGGTTAACGTTCTGACCTCGTATTCGGGAGGACTCCGGTTCGAATCCCCGTCCGGGCATCCAGATTTGGGTTATCCATGGTTTCCCCAAATCACTTCAGGCGAATGCTGGGATTCTTCCTTCAAAAGGCTGTGGCCGAATTCCTTACGGTTCCTTGATCCCAGTCCCATCCCCGCCTCTAATGTCCTCGACGTCAACGAAGCGTAAAGTCATAAGGAAAGAAAACCAGTGTTTTCTGACTATGCTATCATTAATTGAGAAATGGAAAAGTAAGAGCATAGTCTAGATATTATGAAACAAATCAGTTTTCTAACAGTGGGCAACAGAAGCAGTCAAACAGAGTAAGTGCAGGGTCCAGGAAGAAAAGTAGTGGTTCCCCGTGCGGAGGTAATAAATAAAAGTAATTCCACCAGCTTCATGTATGTGCACGTCTGTGTTTTCCCTGCCTTCAAATAAACATCGGTCTAGCTGGTTGCTTTGCTTGTCCAACATCCTTGTACACTGCGAAACTGATGAGTTGTGGATGACTTCACTTCTATGAATTGTGTGGCTTGCACTTCAGCGCATAAGAGTGAACAATTTTAGTCCTGACATATCTCATTGTGTCATGTCACTAAAAACAAACACAGAGTCTAAGAAATATGCATATTCTGTGGAAAGATATAATTTTTCGGAAAAACTAGAACCGAAGCTTTCTCAGAGTATTAAATGATAAAGCGAATCTCTAAACATTGGTTACAAATGCACACTATGGAACAAGAAAAACTTTTTCAATTTCCAGTTCAAAACAATATTTTATACGTGAAATTAATGAAACTATATGAAAAATCTCTTCCAAAAAAGCTGTGGGTTTTGATTTAGTTTCAATGATGAACCGAAAATGGTTTGGTGTGAAATTCAAATTTACGCCTACAATCTTCCATTTGTTTTGTAGAGATTTGTTGAATTGATTCTGATGTTACTTCCGGTACGGTATTTAGTGATTATCGTCACTGCTTAGCACATACGTCTTTTTTCATTTAATTCAATTTTTTCCTTCCTGCTCTCTGCACAAACGAAATGTCTATCTACCAAGTATAAACGATAATTTTATAGTAGTAATTAACTATGGATCGCAGTATTAGAGATAAATTGCATACCTTTTGTTATTAAAGACGGAATTTGATCAAACATATCAGCTTTGCAATGTTCCAGTAAACCACTCAGTGTCATTTCAGTTTTTAGCAAACAAAAACAAAGACACAGATGAACGCCAAAAATAAATATTAATTCAGTTTTAAAGACAGAAGTGCAGGTTAAATTGTTTGTTATGGCTTTGCAGTTAATCAAAATCGAAGTCATTACATCCAGTATAGGTTTTGGGGCAAGCAACAGGAATGAATTTGATCATAGCATTTTGAAGAACCGTACCGACATTCCCATGCTGTGATTCCGGAAAACATGGAGAGCCGATGTCTGGATGGTCCAATGGGTATTAGAACCCATGTCCTATCGAACGACAGGCCTCAGCGATAACCGCTCTCTCACCAAGATTGGTAATGATTTTATGTAACATGTATTACAGTTATTTGTATGGTTTCGCTTGAGATCCAGGTTAAAAGATGTGAAATACTGTTTTTAATCAGCACTAATATTCAGATCTATAAGAGTGGTCTGGTGGCTCAGTGGTTAAGACGTCTGGCTGGAACTAGAAAGGTCTCCGGTTCGAATCTCTGTCTCGGCTGGGATTTTCGTAGGCACTTAACCTGACCTTCACATCTGGCACAACCTGCTGTGTAATATTAAATATGCCAGAACGCTTCCATGTTTCGGATTCTAAGTTAATCTGTAAGTCCCCTGTACCCGGTAGGATTGCCGGGTTATGCTAAGGCGGCTAAGGGGTCGGAATTGTGTGCGTTGCGGTGAAAAGCACAACGTTAAAGACTACAACCGCGCAAGAGAAGAAACTCCGACATGTGCAAATTACAAGGGTCCGCATGCTGCATCTTATAGAGGTTGCGCCATCAAGAAAATCTACAAAAACTGACCAACAAGCCCAGGAAAAACAACGAACATCCTGTCAAGCTGCCGCGGATACCAAGAAGTTCCTTCCGCCAGACAGAGGCAGCCGACTACCAACGACCGACAGAGAGCACGTGGAGCTTCCCTCACAATCAAGGCCCCAGCTGGGCTACTACATGCAGCGGCCACAGACCCGGTAGACCACGGACAAGCGCCGCCAGGATGGAGAAGTCAAGGTCAGCACGCGTGCTAAGACACCGGGAATAAGTCACTCTCCAAACAAGACAGCAGGGCCAGCAGCCATGACCAGCAGACCCTGGCCAACATCATACAGCTACTCACCTAGCTGATCGCCGCATTAATCCCATAGATTAAGGAAACAAAAACACAAGGACAAACGTCCACAGTACCCAGATGACAACTTATTAACTAAGGAGAATACGTCCATTAGCCCCTAAATTCTGAAAAACTGTATAATAATTCTACAAAAATAATTATTGTATATGAAATGAGGCAAATAAAGATAAATCAAAAAATAAACTGTTAACCTTGAGGTTGAAAAGAGCTCACACTCTACACCGGCCCGCCCCCTGCCTTCATCAGGGGGAATGAAAGATAGTGAAATAAAGGGGGCGGAATGAGCAGCCAATAGAAACCCTCTCACTAGGTCATTTCGACCACACGGAATTATAGCTCGTATATACATGAGGCGTTTCAGACGTCGACGAGGCGTAAAGCCATAAGCTAAAAAAAATATTTGGTATTGTTATTAGTTGTAAGGATCATATTTACTGATCTAGGAGACTTTTCTCAGATAGAATCAAAACTTACACATCTAACGTAACGTAAAACAGTGATGCAGTAAGTTTTTCAGTATAATATTACTTCGTTCTGCGAACTGTCATGAAATTAATCTTAATGGTTGTTGGAGGATGTAAGGGCACTGCAACACCTGTGGTGGTTCTTGTGTTTCCTGGTCTGTGAGGCGCTCCCCTCCACTGCTGGCAGGGCCACTGTGTCTGCAGCCACCTGCTGGTGCCAGCTACACAGTGCCTGCTCGACCGGCTCCATGGAAACGTCTCCGGCCAGCCATCAAGATGCCGGTGAGTCTAAACGGTGGCAATGTGAGGAAAGCGTCTCGTAGTTGAGATTAAGTGGCTACTCCTCAATCAGAACTCAAAAGTGCTTCAAACACATATCTTTTATTTTGCGGCAATATCCAAGTTCATTGTTAAACAAGCTATTGTGCTCACAGACTTTGCAGCTATCTTCAAAATTACGTTGTTGCGTTGATGCTACTGTGGTATGTTTTTATATTTTTGTAGGATTATACTAGAAATCTGACTAATTAATAAAAAGAATTCATCTTTCTACCTTGGTGAACTACCTAAAAAGTGATGCAGAAACTAAAAGTCTCCACATTTAAAAAAGTCCACAGCTAAAAGCTATTAAACTATATCATTCATATATAACTATTCTTAAGTATTCCCACCAAACAAATTTCCATCAATCTTCAACACGGATTGCCTCCGAAAGTACTGTTTTCCCGGTCAAACGATTAAGTTCGGAACGATACACCGTACCACCTTCCTTAACATAAGCATGTGGGTGTCATGTCATTATGTACATTGAAATTAATTATCCTATACACTTTATTACTATGGTACACACTACATTTTTCATTATTATTGCAAATAACTAGCTAATAAGAAGATTTTACTTTTAAAAGGTGTATGTGGAATTCGTCATGTGCCTGCGATTAGAGTAATAGTTTAGGGAACGTCCATAAACTACGTAGCTCCATTTTGGACTCCTGCGAACCCCCCCCCCCCCACCTTTTCCCTCCACCTAGCCAGACGTGGCTTTAGCCTCTACTCCAATCCCCCCCCCCCCCCCCTCCTCGCGCATGGCACGTAGCTTTTTTCCGTATTGATTCCAGAAGACATTTTGCGCCGTTTTCTCTTGTCAAACTATCGTAAATTACATAAGGAGATAATTGAATATTTACATGCTGTTGTGTGTTCTGTACCTTATTTCAACTGTGAGAAACAATATGAATGGAAAGCTACGTGGCTTGGCTCAGAACTCCGCCCTCCCCCCTCCCCACTAAGTTTAGCATAGGTTTCTACCGAACCCCCCGCCCCCCCCCCCGCTCCCAGACTGAGCAACGTAGTTAATGGATGCTCCATTACTAGTAAATGTAATGTTACTATGAGTTCTGTGTTTCTGTTCAGCACAGTGGACGATGCAAGCATGCGTCTCGACTACTAAGATCAATGTTAATGAGGATAGTTGCCAGAGCGAAAGCTTATGCAGGTGTTGAGACGGAAGGCACGGTTATAAGAAATACGCAGTACCTGCTCAAGAGCTGTGGTGAAAATGTTAAGTAGTTTCTACTTCAGTGTGGGCCATGTCCGCACATAAAAATATTAGAAATATTTTGTTGTCATGGCAGGAGGATGAGGGATTACTTCTGGAACTAGAGTTACATATTCCTCCTCTGGACTTGTATGTGCCATTGCTGGTGTTGCGCCCCTTTTTATCCTTACTGACACCAAGTTTACTTCTACACTGCGCAATAGGCTGATTCAGCCTGGAGATGATCAGGGTGTGAGGAAATCTTTCGCCTACAGATTGAGATACGTGGCCGTCTAGTACCAAATTTAGTTTAAAATTATCAATTTATTTCATTATAAATAAGATATTAGTAACAACAAAAAATTTGGATTCGAAATATGGAAAAATTTAAACTGGCATAGTAAATCATCAGCTTACTATGTTGAATACAAATAGCTTGAAGTTTTAAACCTCAGTGATACAAAATAGCAATTATGTTGACAGGCTTGGGATCGAAGGACCCCCGTTTACTTCACCGGTCCCGGTCAGAACATAAGAAAAAAGTAACATATTACAGTCATTCAAAATTAAGTTTGTTGGTAATGGAACAGTATTACAGTCTTTCAAAATTAAGTTTGTTGGTAATGGAATAACATAAAGATTTAAAGAACTATTCAATGTATCTTATCCAAAGAAATTTTCCGTACATGTCCTTAGCGAGAGTCATCATTTCGGATTTTTCGGTGTATTGGTTGGAAAATTGGATGTGGGGGAGGGGTCATGTGAAGTACAGTAGCACGTTCCGTTGTTCTGATTCGGCGTAAAACTATAGGTTCCTATATCCGGTAGGATTACAGACTAGTGTTATGGTAGCCACTACAGAGGGGGTTTCCAGCTCAGTAATGCAATATACATATACTTCTTTTCCATGTCCGAATCCTCATAACACGCGCTTCAGTTATTACAAGGTATTTGTCACCATCACTGCAAACACACTATGCGGCCTACACAACCCCTGATTCAGTTGTACTAGAAGTCAACAAGCTTTCGGGGAGGACAATGTTAGTTGATTTAACCAACAATTTTGGACTAAGTGCGAGCATACTGGCGTCTAGAAGAAACGATAGTGGTATGTAATTACTGTCTTTAGCCGGTTTTCCGCAATCCTTCAAAAGGCGGTCATCAAAACTGCACTTAAAAAATATACGTTTCACAAGCAGAGCAACACAACCCAGAAGAATTCGTTTTATAGTGTCTGCAGATGTACGGCATCAATGATATTTTTAAAAAACCTTTCTTCATAGCTTCAGCTGTCTACAGCATTTAATAGATACAGAAAAAACAATAATCCACAATTTAAACTTGATCATAGCGCCTAATGATTCTTGACGTAAACTTTAGGTAATTCATTTAAAATATGAACTGATGTTACAGTTTAGTATCGTTCCACTAGATGGACAAGATCTGGAGCTCGGCCTCGCATTCGGGAGGGCGTTGTTCCATCATGGAATCGGCGATTCAGATTTGGGTTTTCGATAGTTTCCCGGAATCACTCCAGATGAATGCCGGAACGGTTCCTTAAAAGATCAACGGTGAATTCATTCACGTTCCTTACACACAACCTTGTTGCCACCCTGATGACTTCCTAAAAAAAAAAAAAATCCGCAAAGCACAACCAGTAATTGATATGATAAAGAAGCGGGTTTAGGATTCGTTGGAAGATAGGAATAGGATGAAAAGATTTCTCGTAGTTTACAAAGTGTATATTGGTGATGAGACTTGGAAAGCTAGATTCGTACAAAAACTAAGGGAGGGGGATTTTTTAAATTATGGCTTTACGCCTCGTCGACGTCGAGGTCATTAGAGGCGGGATGGGACTGGGGACAAGCAACGGGAAGGAATTCGGCCATGGCTGTTTTGAAGGAAGCATCCCGGCATACTCCTGGCGTGATTTGGGGGAAACCATGGAAAACCCAAATCTGGATGCTCGGACGGGGATTCGAACCGGCGTCCTCCCGAATGCTAGGCCAGAGCAATAACCACTCACCCACCACGCTCTGTGGGAAGGGTAAAGATGACCAAGACCACATGCTGGTACTCGATATCACGCATAAATTAGTGGATTTTTTTTTTAGTAGTAGTTAAGGGTGTCAGGGTGGAGTAAATTACAAAGGAAGTGATGAGTAATTTACCAAAAACATTGAAAGAATTTAAATCAAAATTCATGAAGGGCAAAGCTATGCGGTTGCAAGAAAGGAGAAACTGAGTGTGTAGGGAAAGTTTCACCGGATAGTGCGCTCCATCCTAATTAAATTAAATTAAATTAATAAATATTTCTTCTTACGGTGGGATGGTTTTCAAGGATACGTTTTGGTATTCAATTGTTATAAATAAGTATGGCCTGACTTTTTTTCCAATTTAATTATTCTCTGAAATTCTATGACTGACAGAGAATAGATTTAACTGCTAAACTATTTCTAGTTCATTTTTTAAAATTCTTCTACGGAATATCCTCTCACTGATCCATAGGTGACCATAGGCACAGGCTGGTACTCGATTTCATGCATAAGGGAGTGGGTAATGGTATCAGGGACTGCAATAAATTATCAAGGGAAGTGATGAGTAGTTTACCAAAAACGCTGATGGAATTTAAGGTTAAAATTCTTCAATGGCAAAAGTAGACGGGTGAACTGATGAACTAGTCTTAACTTCATCGGAGAAATGATGAGCACACAATAAAAACCCTCATTTACAGTATATCAATACATGAAACTTGATATTACTATTGCAGGTGTGATAGTTATTATTGAACGCACAACAGACCGCTATGAAAATGGAATGATCCTCCGACTGTGTACTAACATATACTAGTGGTGTTCAACCAGATGACCAGTTATTGTGCGATAAAAGAAAGATCGATGTCAGAAGTAATATAACACTAGCGAGAATAACATTTTTCAAAGAGAGAAATCTCTTATTTCCGAAAGAAAGGATTGTGCAATTTATTAGGTTGGTGCATAAGTTCGTAGCCTTTTTTCATAAGTTAGTTAAACTCATCAGATACATATATAAGATACAAGTTAATCATCAACAATATATTCTCTTTTATTAACCACAACAGTACGCCAAGGCTGGAGTTGTTTATCGATTCCACGTCTTTAAAATTTTGAATTAAAAAAGTCGTACAGCCATGTTTGGAGCGTATTTTCATTTATAAGTTCCTTGAAAAGTTGTTTTTGTTTTTTTCTTTGCTTATGGCTTTACGCCTCGTCGAGGTCATTAGAGGCGGCATGGTATTGGGGATAAATAACGGGAAGGAATTTTGCCTTGGCCTTTTGAAAGAAGAATCCTAGCATTCGCCTCGAGTGATTTTGGGAAATCATGAAAAACCCAAATCTGGATGCCCGGACGGGGATACGAGCCCGCGTCCCTCCCGAATGCCCTTGAAAAGTGTTCGGTTAAGAGAGGAATTGGTAAAAATCTGAGGGAGCAAGATCACGTGAGTACGGTGGGTGTAGAATGATTTCCCAAAACTCCACTCCTGGATATTGTTTTTTGCCAGATTAGCAGAGTGCAGCGGTAATCCTGCTGTTGCATCACTTCACGCATGCGATATCTATGGACCTGATTTTTAAACCTTGACGATTGAACGCAAATGTTTCACGATGGTGGAATGGCCACAATTCATCACATTTGCCAGTTCTCGAGTATATTAACGAAGATCATTTTCTAAAAGGTCTTCATCAAACTTCGAAGGTCTCTCTGAACGTGGATGTCACTAATGTCGAAACGGCCCTCCTTAATACAAGAAAACCATTTTCTTGCCTTTTTCTCTCCAGTTAAATTGTCTTCACTCTCGTTGCCAATGTTTCTAACCACCCTCCACTACTTTCCCGTCTCTACTGAACTCAAACAGAGGAATATGTCAATAATGTCTCTCACTTTATCCTTTTGACACTCAATTTTCTAGCATCAGTATCTAGCATTAGTATCTGCAACAATGAATAAACCAATGTGTAAACTCAATTACAATAACTAAACTTCAAAACAAAAATGATACTCGATACATGAGCCTATAGCACCCAGAGTATCGGCGCGAAAACGCTGGGAACATATGCAACAACCTAATACATGGAGCATGGACATGAAGAATACCAAAAGGAAGAAAAAATGGAGCATTTTTTTATGTGGTTCTACAGAAGAAGTTCAAAATTAAGTGAATAGATAAATTAAAGTGAATTTGTTTTGGAAATCATGAGAGACGATAAAATTTTGTTAAAGACTCTCACAGAATGAAGAGACAGGACGATGAGTCATATTTTAAGACATTCAGGATTAGCTCACTGGTTAGTGGAGGCAATAGTTGAAGGTTAGAAGTGCATAGGAAATCAAAGATTATAATACATTAGTATGGTAATAGGTTGTAAGGGGTGGGGATTAGATGAAGAGATTGGATCGTCATAAGACGAGAAGCAGGGAAAACATCGAAACCAGTTGAAAGACTGACGTCAAAACAAGGGGAAGGGAGATGGGGGGGGGGGGAGGCGATTCCTCAGGAAGCTGGAAATAGTTTTTCGAACCTTTATAACCGTAAGAATTTTATATCTTTTCCATGTACTTTATTTCAAGCATGAAAATTTGAAATCTTAATGTACATAGTTCAGAGAAAGGACTGAAATATTACAAAGTTACAGTTCCGATAGTTAAAAGTATTTTTTTCTGACTATTTTTGTTTGGTACAAATGTTCATGTTTTGAATTCCGCTGAAGGCATCAGGATCGTCCGTGACAACTTTTATGATCTTTGTACTTAAGAAGAAGAGTGTACGTCAAAACCTGAAGACTTATATGGGACGTAAATACCCAAAAGACAGCACTGGAATGCGGTGGAAGACAGTGGCGGAGGTATTCTAGCACTGGGAGTAACTACAACGAAATACATAGAGACTAAAATGATATGAATCTGCATTTGCTTTGCGTTTAGTTTTATTGGAGGCGATAAAATTTTATGATCTTTGTTTCTGTGTTAGGTATATTTCTTCTTCTTTTTTTAAATAAAAAAAGCTATACTTGATTTCTTTAAGATATTTCATTAGAAAATGGCAGAACTCTGGGTGTTCATGGTTACGATCTAAACATGCACTAAACGACAGGACATCCATTATCAATAATGAAATATTGACACCTGGCTTTCACATCATTCCTACTTGCAAAAGGAATGCAGTGTTTGAATGATAGGGCTGGCGTCATTTTCGATATTATACATTCCCAACATTGCCGAAATAACACTAGATACTTCTAACGAAATTACTGTCATGCTGTATTAATTAAATCTTTATCAAGCGGGTGCGCAGACTTGCGCGGTCGTTGTTGATGTTATCTTGGATGACCGGGTTTATTAAAATCTAACGTTTCGGCCATCATTTTGTGGCCTTCTTCAGAGGAGCTACATATAGGCGAAAGCGATCCCAACCTTGACAGTCCTCTGAAGAAGGCCGTCAAATTATGGCCGAAACGTTAGGTTTTCATAAATTGACCCGGTTCAACCCGGACAACCAAGATAACATAAACCTTTATCAGTTGTTCTTTCGCTGTAATTTTCATTATATATTTAAGTTGTTGCACTGTTGTCGCTTTTGCATAGTCAGCTTACTGTTGGGACTTGGCGGTAATTTATCACGTTCGACCATTAAAGCATTTTATTTGGTCAGTTTCAGTTTCAAGCAAAGTGACTGGTTGCAATGCATTAATATTACTCAAAACAGTATGCCAAGAAAGTCGCTATTATGCTGGTTTTTAGCAAACTATTTCTGCATACACGATTCTAATAAATCTATACTTTATCTAGAGCGATAAAATTAAACTAAAACCCGGATAGACAATTTAAAAAAAGCCTAATTTCAATTGGAGCAACGGTTTGTGAATTAAACGGGCGTTAGCGCACTAACGGGTAAGTGCAGTATGTATCGACTCACTTCATTTATACCGTCAATGTTAATACTTAAGCTATAACATTTAAATATACACAATAACTTGATAATAAACCTATAAATCCTTTATTAAGATTGGATCAGTGGGTGTTGTGATACAAGCGTACAGTTTTGTAATACGTAAGAATGGTACAGAAGAAATTAGTATTTATAAAAAATTTCTGACGTAAACGTTTGACATTAAAAAGGTCATGACCGAATTCATTCCGGTTTCTTGCCTAAAATGATGTCAACGAGACGCAAAAATATAAGCAAAAGGCAAAAACAGAAAATGGCAAAGCGTACAGTAGCGTGGGGCAAAATGTATCATACAGGATAACGAATGGTCTGGTGGCTCGGTGGTTAAGGCGTTTGACTGGAAATCGAAAGGTCCCCAGTTCCAAACCCTGTCTCGGCGGGGATTTTCAGAGGGTACCTTAAACAAACCTTCACCTCTCGCACGGCTTGTTGTGCATTGCGAAGTATGCCAGAACACTTCGATGGTTCGGATTCCACGTTAAAATACAGGCCCCCTGTATGCGGTAGAATTACTGGGTTAGGCGCAGCAAATAGAAACACTGTAAATCTGCTGCCGAACACTTTGGAGATGTGCCGGCCAATAATGCCATACGTTTTATTATAACTGGATAATTGTGGCAAAGTATCAAATGTCTGTATCATCTTAGGGGCCTCACTAGGATAACTTTACACGAAAAATCGATAAGCTCACACAGCGTTGAAGCGGACTGTGGATGTCTCAGCGTACCGGAACATATGCCGGATGACACGTAATGCTCACAGACTTTATTAGCGCATCGACGTAAGCGATGAGCGCACAGTTACACGCTAAACTGCGTCACGGATCATCAGTGGGAATACTAAACACTTCTCAGGGAATGAGTCCCAAAGATGTTACTCAAACCTCAAATGCAAATATATTTATTAATAACAGCTGCTGCCCGCTCTATGTCCCGCTAAATGTCATGTAAGAAGTTTCATTTTTTAGCTACTTTCATATTTCTGGTGTTCCTACCAGAACGTTTTGATTTTTGTTTTCTGAATATTTTAATCCAATGGAATTAGAAAATCTATGAAGCTAACTAAGTAATCAAATGTTCATAAAGCAACGTGAAAACTGGAAATTTTAATACAAAGAGGAAATATTATGAAAAACGTAATATAGAAAGATTGATAAAGTATCCATTCAAAAGTTTATAAAGCTTCGTTAAAATTAGGCATTTAAATAAGAAGAGGAAATATGCTACATAAATGCCGTCAAGTTTTAGGCTCCCTACTATGCAGAAACTTTTGATAGGATCTATCTGATGTTTATAATGTAGTATTTTGAAACCTTTATCGTAAAATAAATACAACAATTTACTGGAGTGTTGACCTTTGGTGTACCGTTGTGGTTTGATTCACATTTTCCATGTATTATAATGTACTTTACTTTCGAACACTGAAGACATTGTAATGGTAAAAAATGGGAAAGAACACTTATCAATATTGACTGAGCGACCGCTGAATATCGTAGGAAATTATTACTTCCGTTATCTTGTCCACGAAAATCATTTTGTTCTTTCAATAACGAAAATAGTATTGGGGGAACTTGTTTGTAGTTTTCTAGCATTATTGGACATTACTATTCTTGTAGCCGGAACGCTCTGTGGCAAGGTGTTTGATTGTGGATCAAACAGTATCCGGTTCGAAACCTGTTATGATAGTGATTTCCAGAGACGTTTAATCTAGCTTTCTCTTGTGGGAAAGCATATATGGTAGGGTTAGGTTTAATATCTATCACCAAGTTTTGTATTTTCGTTGATAGTAAAATTCCATTAACACAGAACACAATTAAACGCAAAAGCGAATTGATATTTGAAGTGAAAGGTATATAAGAAACGGGTAATTAAATTTATCAGCTAATTTAAACGTACGTTTATGAAAAATTAAAAGTTTCGGTGAATGTTTGTAATATTATTTTCCACATTTACCGCGATTTCACCAATGCGTCATTTGATTATGTTTTCGTGACTGATAATGTTTTTAATGCTTTCAATACACGCTTATTCATTAGATTTTTTAAAATTTTTTTTTATTTTTTTTAATTGACGGTTCATTAACTTCTAGGTCATAAGATTCGGGAGAGGAATGGGACAAGGAACGGGTTGAAATTTGGCCATTGATTTTTTAACTAACCATCTTAACATTTGTTTGAAGCGTTTTTAAAAAACAATGGGATTCCGAATTCGAGATGGTCGGATCGGTGGTTGAACGTGCGTCCTGAGCGTTTAACACCCATGACCGATTATTCACTACAATTCAGATAATGTCATCGGTAAATGGTACGTACTTTCAAATTTTCTTTAAGCTGTTACCACTTTTGTAATTAACTGTACAGGTAATATGAAAATAAGAATTTTTTAATTTATTTTCATAGTTTAATGATGCAATAAGTACAAAAGTAAAGTACAAAAAGATTGTAATTTTCAAAAACCCAAAACACCTACCACAAAATCAAGTAGGCCGTAGGGAACAAGTTGACTACCACTTGGTTATTACTATTGCTACTAATAAAAAAAATATGAGCATTACGTGAGAAAGAAAGTAGTCGAAGAATGTTTATACTGAAGGATGGTAGTTTAAGTCATTATTTATCCTGCTTTTAAGGAGAAATTGGGGAAGCCATATCGCCATTCACTAATATGTTTACCGAAAACCATCCGAAAGAGCAGAATAAAAATGACGGGAACATTGGCTATGTGATCTGAGCACTATAAACCATCAACACATTCGTTACAATAAAGAACAGTAATGGTTCTAAAATAAAACCGTGAGGCACTCTTGTTTTCACTTCCTCCTCTTTTGATACGAAATTGTGTAGGCTACCTTAATTCCTTTATCTAGCAAGTTCCCATTCAGGTCAAATTTTTTCCATTATTTACCTCCATTTTAATGTGAAATAGTTTTTTCAGAGATCAACTGCTACATTCCTTTTTCAATTTCATCCAAAATATGTGGATATAGCCTAATAACTGAGATTCACACATAAATCCTTTCCTAAACCCATGTTGCTTTTTCAAACCGGTTACTTTTCCCACAGACATTTCTGATGTGGTTCCATAACAATTTCTCCCTGCCACTGATGTCAAACTAATAGGGCTGTAATTTTTAACCCTATTTGTCTCATCTCTACCCGCATTACTATGGCATTCTTCCGGTTCCCTGGTAAGCAGTAGTCCTATGTCCCCGGACTCAATCTAAATAAACAAGGATTTTGTACAACCGAATGTCCTTCCATAATCTTTTGAGTACCTTCTCTTCTCCTCAGTTTTCTAACAGGAAAACACGTTGTTTTTTTTTTACTATGGCTTTACCCATCGTTGACATCGAGGTCATTAGAAGAGGGATATGACGGGGTCAAGGAACGGGAAGGGATTAGGTCATGGCCTTTTCAAGGAAGCATCCCAGCATTTGCAAAGAGTGATTTGGATATGACATTGAAAAAAAATCTGGATGTCCGGACGGGGATTCGAAACCGCGTCCTCCCGAATGCGAGGCCAGAGCGTTAGCGCTCACCCACCACGCTAGGTCAGACGGTTTAATTGGTGAACTTCTACAGTTGACAAAAAAGGACGATGGGTTGTTGATGAGCAACAATTTCAGTCTCACCGAGCATGGTGGGTGAACGGTTAACGTTCTGGCGTCACATTCGGGGGACGCGGGTTCGAATCCTCGTTCGGGCATCCAGATTTGGATTTTCCATGGTTTCCCCAAATAACTCCAGGCGAATGCCGGGATGCTTCCTACTAAAAGGCCATGGCCGAATTCCTTCCCGTTCCTTACCCCCAGTCCCATCCCGCCTCTAATGTACTTAGTCGTCGACGAGGCGTAATGCAATAAGTTAAAAAAAAAATGTATTCAGTCTCCAGGTAAAACTGAACTACCATCACGCGGACCGACAGTTTATTTCATATCTTAAACAGCAAGGTGATTTGAGTATTAGTCATTGGACACTGGAGTGATGTTTTATAGAAATATTGTCTACAGTTTCTGTGAGTTCTCATCAGTTTTTTCTTGTTGTTAACAATAAAGAAGTATAAGAGTTGTGACCAAAAAATAATGGGAATTTCCATTTTTTTTAAAAAAATAATTTTATTTATTCATCTACATCGATGTTGTCCCTATCAAAATAGTCCCCGTATTAAACACTTACGCCAGCGCTTTTTCCAATACGCAAATCACTTCTGGAACTCAATCTTTGGGATAGCCATAAGCCCTTTCAGCGACGCTCCTTTAATCTCATCTATGCTTGTAAAACTACGGCTCTTCAAAGTTCTCTTTATTTTTTGGAACAGAAAAAAGTCACACGGGGCCACATCTGGCAAATATAGAGGCTGGGGCATCATTACAATGTTGTTTTTTTTTTGTTGCGAAAACTCACGAAAAAGCAACGATGTGTCAGCAGGTGGATTTTTGGTGATGCAAAAGCCGTTAGTTGTTTTGTCAGAAATCCGAGCTTTTTCTTCGGAATGCTTCACACAAACGGCGTTGAACTTGAAGGTAGTATTCTTTATTGGTCGTTTGAACTTGTTGCCAGAACTCATGGTGCACTACACTACTAAGAATACGGTGAGCATAACCTTCACATTCGACCGAACTTGACGAGCTTTTTTCGGTCTTGGCCATCCAGAATGCCTCCACTGGGACGATTGAGCCTTAGTTTCAACATTATACCCATAAACCCATGTTTCATCACCTGTTACGACACGTTTCAATATTTCAGCATTGTTGTTAACCTCATTTAGTGATTCCTGAGCAACTTCCATTCACTGCTCTTTTTATTTGAAACTCAACACTTTTGAGCAAATTTTGCTACAACACATTTCACATCCAAAACAGATGGAATGAGCCAATTGATATGCAAACATCATCAGCAACTTCTATAATTTTGATTCGGCAATCGTTCATAACCTTCTCTTTCACTTTTTTTTCACGTTTTCATCGGTTACTGAAGTGTTAGGACGACCCGTACGCTCGTCATCTTCATCGTCTTCACGGCCATCTTGAAAACGCTTATACCATTCGTAAACCCTTGTTTTACTCATAGAAGATTCACCAAAAGCAATTTTAACATTTATAAAACTTTTTTGCACTTAGTTCCATTTTTTACAGCACAATTTTATACAAATTCTCTGATCCATGATTCATTCAAATAAAAAATCGCTGACTGTATTAAAACACGTTTAACAGTTGACAAGAGATTAAACATCCAATATAGCTCAAAATGTATAGA
This sequence comes from Vandiemenella viatica, assembly GCA_031002005.1. Taxonomy (NCBI): domain Eukaryota; kingdom Metazoa; phylum Arthropoda; class Insecta; order Orthoptera; family Morabidae; genus Vandiemenella; species Vandiemenella viatica. The sequence continues at coordinate 123,207,005 of CM061919.1, forward strand.
AACTTTTAAGACATATTTCTCACCACAACAACGAGAAACTCGTGCCAATTTGACTAATATAACCGACGAAATTTCAAAGTTCCCTTTACTTTTTGAACACACCTCGTATTTTTATTGTGTGGGATTTTTTTTACTAAGGATAGGTAATAAGATGGTTTTATTATGGTTAAGTGAAGGTCAGGACCGAAATCCCAGAGTCCCGCATTCTACAGTGTGAGGTCATGGGCCGTCCTTGCGGCGCGTTGCGCGTTATCTGTAGGTCGGGACACTGTCTGCTCGGAAAGAAGAGCGTCAATATTGACGCCGCCTCTATTGATATTAATGGTGGCTTGAAAAAGATGACAACACGCCCTTATTTGTTGCTTGGATGGTAGAGATAAAAGCCAACAGCATGTACTATCGTGAAAGTCCTTATTTTATTCACATCACTACTAGATTGCAGGATTGCGCGGTATTTCAAAACCTGACGGGTCCATCCTTAGGAAGGTTCGAAACTTTTGTCACAAACAGACTTCTGACCCTCTTTCCCACAAGATTGAGCGAATTATAGGTCCAAACTGCACTGAAACTACAAGTTTCATTTAGAGTTAATTCCTCTTTAACACTTAAAAAAAAGAAACATAATCAATTTGACGATACTGATGAATCAAATCCGTTATCATGTTAGATTTCGAATGAGTTTCTTTAAAAATTGGACGGCCGCGTATTTCAGGCGGATAGAGTGTCTGACTGTGGCCCAGACGATCGGGGTTCGATCCCCAATGAAGCAGAGGATTTTTCCTCGAAACTGAACGTCCGGAACGCCCTCCCCCCCCCCCCCCATGCCTACTCAGCCTGCTATCAAATTAGTACCGTGGGGGGAAACTCCGGCGTAACTCTATCTCCGCTAATTCGTAGGTAATATGGCTGAAAACCCACTGCCTTTACCTTTAACACAAAGTCGTCATTCTTCTGCTCATTACTCTCTGAACCTACCTAATATATATATATATATATATATTTTACTTTTTCTATATGCGGTATTGAAGATAAACTTGCCAGAAATATATGACGCCTACTTACTGTGACACAGATATAGATGTGAAACTTGTCAGACTCCTACATCTTTTTGTAAGAACTATTACATATATTAAGAATGAAATACGGAAAGGTATAAAAGAAAATAACAGATAACAATATTTTTTATATAACAATATAAAACAAACAATAATGCTTCTGCCTCTCGCCTTCGTCACGGGAGCCTCGTATAATAAACAATAATGTCTCCGTCACGGGAAAACACATATAAGTTACTATACGTCTCCGTCACGAAAAAACACATATGAGTAACTAACTTACTCGTCCTCAGAAACCAAGAAATTTGTCTTGCTGCTTTTGATCGTTAGCTCGCTCTGTATAATTCAAATACAATCTAACAAACGAGGAAAAATACTTTATTTCATTTTACGTATATTTCATCCATCAGACATCTTTTCCATCATATGTTTCACAAATCACACTTTCAAACAAATCATCAAATACTCAATAGTCTATCTTAATGTCTCGATTAATTACACAATAATGGCCCATTTACATTAGCGGTCAGCTCAGCTCAGGTCTTGACCGTTGTTGATCGGTGGCGGCGCGTTCTTCTGTTTGACTTGCCTTGCCTTGACCGCGTAGTGTGAATGCTCCCGTTGGATTACGTGTATAGCGATCTTTGACCTGAGCTGAGCTGAGCTGAGCTGACCTCTAGTGTGAACGGGCCTTATTACCCTTCTCTTCACCACTATACGAGCGAGGCACACCGCATCATGTCTCCGCCCGCCATCATTTCTTTCCTCGGACTCACTGACAAAGATACTCTCACAGTTTACTGTTCAAAGATAATTCACCTACACACTGTTTAAGATATGCTAAATTCAACAATTTATAATCAAAATTAAATAAACAACAAACCAAATGCTAAACATGGAATACACAAACCATAAAATAGCGAAGAAATACTACACCAATATTTTAGGTATGCGCGAACTATGTTTCCTCCAAGTATCAGAATTTTTCCTTACGGCAGTAAGTAGAATAAAGGATCACATATTTTTAAAAAATCATCATAGAGGAACTACATAGGTCTAATTCAGTGTAAGGTGAAATTCCTTCATTCTGTCAGAACCAGCTTACTAAATTATTAGTCTGTTATCATTTCAGCATTGACACACAAGCTTCCACAGTTTCTGTAACTGTCGTAATCCAATACAGGAGACATCGATGTTAACAATTAAGCCTTTTCATTTCACAGATGGATGGCAGTACGGGGCTGTTAAGTTTTCAGATTGTCAATTTTTTTCTTCTGTTCATTAACTTCTTAACACTTGTAACTTAAGTACCAACAAAACTTCAGGTTGATTACCACGCTTAGCTTATTATGACCGAGAGTGGTGGTGTAACGGTTAGGGTTCTAGCCTCGCATTCGGGAGGACGACGGTTCGAATCCCCGTCCGGGCATCCAGATTTGGGTTTTCCATGGTTTCCCAAATCACTCCAGGGAAATGCCGGGATGCTTCCTTCAAAAGGCCATGGCCGAATTCCTTCCCATTCCTTGCCCTCCCCCCCCCCCAATCCATTCCCGTCTCTAAAGATCTCGCTGTTAAGAGACGTTAAACAGTTAACAAAAAAGCTTATTACGCTCAACGGAAAATATTTTAAAGGAGGAAACGACAAATTACACAGCAGCTGGAGTCAGTCGGCGGAAATGAGTATAGATCAGAAAAATTACGAAAATTTTTTTGTTGCTACGAATATCTAGGATTTTTAATTGCAAGAAGAGGAAATTATTAAACAGAGAGAAACCAAACAACCAAGTGTGTTGAAGGCTAAAAATATAACTGTAATTAGCAAGAAGCGAATTTATGTAATAAATGAAATTACAAGCACATGAAAAACTGTATTATGGAAAAGAACAAAGAAAGCTAAAACAAAATAAGAACAAGAGAGACGTTGCTGTGGATTAACAAAAATGGATCAATAATATAGGAGGAGGAAACTGGAATAAAGCGGGAAATATATTAAAGACTGTTGGAAGGAACTTATCAACAGTAATTAGGGACCGTGCACAAACTACGTGGCTCGTTCCAAGGGGGGGGGGGGCTGACTGGAAGGCTACGCTGGACTACGTGGGGGGAGGGGGAGTTCCGATCCAAACCACGTAGCTTTCCTTTTATAAAATTTTTCACAGTTAAAATGAGGAACAGAACTCACAACAGTATGTGAATATTTATTTCCCTCGGTTAATTATCTCTGGATGTGATTGACAATAGTCTGACAAGAGAAAACAGTACAAAATGTCTTTTGGAATCAAAAGGGAAAAAAGCTACGTGTTACGTGGGGAGGGGGGGGGGATAGAGGCAAAAGTTACGTAGGGCTACGTGGGGGGGAGGGGAGAGGAGGGGAAGTTCACAGCAGGCGTGGTTTATGCACGCTCCCTTATTAACGACTTAACATGTTAATATGAAAGATAGCCTTATAGTTTCATGACAAACTTTAGAATCAAAATGAATGAACTGGGATTACAAATGAATGAATATGAAATTAGTATAACACTGCTCAGAGATATTTATTTGATCTCGTAAACATAAAAAATGATAAGTTTTATTCACAGAAAAGCACTAACGTTTTAACTAATCACAGCCAAATTAATCTGAACTTAAGAATAGAGAGAATCTTGGTTCAGTTTTCGTTGACAGGGCGTTTTAAGTGATTGGCTGCGGAAAATCGTATACTGACAAGTTTACTGAGTGGCATAATTGTAGAAGATTGAGAAGTGCCGCGTTCTCCTGTGCTGGGAAGTGAAGGACATCCATTGGCAACTGGTAGAAACAGCGCTCCAGCTGTGAATCTGTGTGGCCGTAAAGCTGTTTTTACTGCCCAGCTGATGTCTCTGGCCAGATACACCACAGGCAGTTCAAGAAAGAATGTTCAGTACCTGTCACTGTCAAGTCGTAATAATTATGACTCTCATCCCATATGAAACAGCTCGCTCGGCTGAATTTGACACATGTTCAGTGGAGGTGTAGAAGTCCACAAGTCACGTACAGAAATCGGATCCACCGAGCGTGGTGTATGAGCGGTAACGCTCTGGCCTCGCATTCGGGAGGACGTGGGTTCGAATCTACGTCCAGGCATCCAGATTTGAGTTTTCCATAGTTTCCCTAAATCATTCCGGGCGAATGCAAGGATACTTCCTTCAAAAGGCCATGGCCGAATTCCTTCCAGTTTCTGGCACCGAGTCCTTTCCCACTTCTGACGATCTCGACGTTGACAAGTCGTAAATCAATAATAATAATAAAAACAGATCTGCTATTAGTTAAACACTACACCAGCCTAACCTTTGGGGCGTTTCTCAAACCCAGAAGAAACACACTTTCCAAAAAACGTTCTCTGATCTAAAGTTTCAACACTGAATAGTCCGGCGTCTTTGGTTAGTTGTCGCTCCCACCCCCTCTTTGTCAGGTTTTTACCGCACTAAAAGCATCCTCCGGTTTTTATTTATGGCCTCTGTCGTTATCTTCCTACCTCCGGGTTTTCAATATAAAAGTTCGCTCATTGAATAGCATCGTCAGTTTTTTTTTTAACTGCTTTACGTCTCCTATAACAACTAGGTCTTTAGAGACGGGAAAGGATGGGGGGCAAGGAATGGGAACGAATTCGGCCATGGCCTTTTTTGAAGGAAGCATCCCGGCATTCACCTGGAGTGATTTGGGGAAACCATGGAAAACCCAAATCTGGATGCCCGGACGGGGATTCGAACCGCCGTCCTCCCGAATGCGAGGCCAGAACGCTAGCCGTTACACCACCACGCTCGGTAGGATCGTCAGGTATTCGTTGCGTTCACACAAGTAACGCCCCTAATTTTTTCATAATGGACAGAATAAGCCTTTGTTGTTAACATATATTTTGATGTAATAAGTAGTGTCTGAAGGGGGATCAGCGGACAGTTTTTAATTGATGTTAATTGATTTTAATTGAATTGCGTGGGGGGCCTTAATTGATTTTTATTAATGTTAATTGATTTTAATTAATGTTAATTGATTTTAATTAATGTTAATTAATTTTAATTAATTTTAATTGATTTTAATTGAGGCTAATTGATTTTTAATTAATTTTAATTGATTTTAATTGAGGCTAATTGATTTTAATTGATTTGCGGGGGAGCCCTAATTGATTTTAATTAATGCTAATTGACTCACGCCTTGGAGCGGAGGGGAGCCAAGGAACTAGGGGAGTTTAATTGAATGCGGGTTCGTAATTGAATGCGCACAGCTGCACCACACATCGCTCCCCCGCCGCGCACGTGCCGGTAACTAATTGAATGCGGGTTCGTAATTGAATGAGCACAGCTGCGCCACACCCTAATTATCGCTCCCCATGCAGCTGCTGGATGCGGGTTCGTAATTGAATGCGCACAGCTGCACCACACCCGAATTATCGCTCCCCTCAAGCGACTGTGTGACTCATGTCTCCCACTATGACAGCTGCAACCGGAACACCCGGTATATTGACTGCCCATTTATGCGCTTCAGTATTTTTAGATCACAACAAATTAACGATATCTCTAACTACCTCCATTTTTACACCCACCATCTGAGACATTGGCGTTTTCATGCTTATTCATAATTGCTTCTGTCTTGCTACTAAATAAGATATTAGATTTGAACTGATATAAATGTCACCACCGAGGTTGGTGGTGTAACGGTTAGCGTTCTGGCCCGCCCGGGTATCCAGATTTGGGTTTTCCATGGTTTCCCAAGTCACTCCATGAAAACGCCTGGATGCTTCCTTCAAAAGGCCGTGGCTGAATTCCTTCCCATTCCTTGCCCCCCCATCATTTCCCGTCTATAAAGACATCGCTGTTAAGAGACATTAAAAATAAAAAAAATAAACACAAGTTATCATTGTGTTATAGTCTAAATTACGAGATACCACTTCCTGAACTATCAACGGAAAATAACCTTCTGGTTTTCCCAATACCTTTCTTTTCTTCCACAATACCTTGCAAAATGTGTTCTACAACAGCCGATTTTGTTGGTTGGCCTGGTCTTGCCTATCACTGATGTTCTTTATTTATTACTAGCTGAGGTACCCGGCTTCGCTCAGAGAGTTGATGTGAGATAGTGTAGTAATTGTAATAAAATGATAAACATTAAAATGTGAGAGGTATTTTTTTTTTTTTATTGAAATCATTTTCTAACTTTTCGAATACTTGTTTATGAACACCATTTATCATTTTGTTATCCGGGGTATATATGTACAAATTTTTATAATTTTCTACTCGATAGTATAGACCGCGAGAGAAGCAGGAGTCTTTGGGGTTGATGCCGCAATGTTTTAAAGTTTGTCTTTGCGCTGTGTTAATTGTAAAACTATAGGATAATTTGATTGGAAATTGCAGTCTTTTCAGTAAAGATCAGAGTTATTCTGAGGATTAATACTATGTGTTTCGATTCTGGAGTTTCCCCCGGTCATGTAATGTAGAACTTCCTGTGGAGGTGCTTCCAGTGGTGGTGATCGAATTTTTCCATTCATGCAACAGAATCCTGGTGTTTCTCCACTGAATTTTTTCGCGTTGCAAAATTGTTAGATGTTATCCATTTTTTCCGATTACGAAGTGGTTGTTTTTGTTATTTTGTTTTGTCGGGTCGTAGTGGAGTGCTTCATTTTTCAGGTTATACTGTTTACTTGTCCTCGTCCGCGCTTCTCGTAGGGTGATATTTTCATGGGTGGCTTGCGTCCGCAGTCTTCTATTATAAGATTGTGTCGCAATTCTTGATTCTTTAATTCGTTCATTTCGTTGTGCTTCTCACGGTGCACATTCACGTTCGCTGAGAACATAAACGTGCCTCGCGCTCTTCGACTGTTTCGTTGATTCGCTGTTCTTTTTCTTTCGTTCGTTGGCAACGTAAACGTGCCTCGCGCTCTTCGATTGTTTCGTTTTTTTTTCGCTGTTCTAGAGGGCAAAACTTCCACCCCCTTCTATCTTCAAAATCACGCCCTTGAGGTAAAAATCAGAAACCTTCTTCATGTATAAAGGTTGAAGGTTACCACGCCATTTAACCTCCTTGATCGTACCGGGACTCGTTTTTTTTTTTAGTTTTAGCGGCACGCACATTGTACGCTTACTTTTATAATATATATTGATTTCGATATTATTTCGACCTGCCGAATTGTTTCCACTACGTACATCTTTCCACATTACCATAGAATTTTGTATACTCCCGGGCACAGTGGTCTTTGACAGAGCAGATTATTTCATATTTTATTTCTACTGGCTTTTATTTTTTTTTGTTTTCGTTGACAGTCAAATTGAGTCTTTTTGGCGTACAGATGACAAAAATTCTTCGGTTGTTCTGCCATGAGCGACGTTTAGACAACAGGCTCTGTTGTCTTCATCAGGCGAAAAGGTCGAAGTTGACACTGCGACAGCAAGTCAAAATCGCCTGAATCCTTTAACGAACTACTTAGTTTCTCAGTCGTAACAGCCTTACCTAAGGACAGGACTGAACACGTGAAATGATTGCAGCAATAACGAGCATGATTCGTGAGATGCAATGTTGTGGATTCACATTCGGGAGGACGTGGGTTTGAATCCCTGTCCCGACCTTCGAGATTTCGGCTTTCCATGCTTTTTGTGAAATTACTGCATTCGGTGCTTAAGCCATCTGTGGGAGGGTGTGGGCTCGAATCCCCGTCCGGGCATCCAGATTTGAGTTTTCCATGAAAGCATTACCTAAGGACAGGACTGAACACGTGAAATGACTACGGCAATAACGAGCATGCAGATGCAATGTTGTCGCTTCACATTCGGGAGGACGTGGGTTGGAATCCCTGCCCGAACATCGAAATTTCGGCATTCCATGCTTTTTTTGCGAAATTACTGCATTTGGTGCTTAAGCAATTTGACGGGGAAGTGAAAAGTCCAGGATTCTAATCCCGGTCTTAGCTGCGATTTTCAAAAGCCCTTAACCTGACATTCACATCTGACACAACTTGCGTTGTAATGTAGTTACACCAGAACACTTCCGTTGTTTGGCTTCCAGTTTAAACTGTAGGTTCTCTACACCCGGCTAAGTTCACGTAGGCTAGGATAGGTGCGGAATGCGCAGGCAATAAAAACCCTGGTCATAATGACCAGACTAGCCATTACTCCGTACTTCAGTTGAATATCGGGTTGGTTCCTTCAAAAGGCCATGTCTGAATTCCACCCCGTTCCCCTGCACCAGTCCTATCACGCATCGTGATCGGTAAAGATCTGACCTAGCATTTGGGAGGGTGCGCTTTCGAATCCCCGTCCAGGCATTCAGATTTGGGTTTTCCATGGTTTCCCCAAATAACGCGAGACGAATGCCGGGGATAATTTCATAATTTTTCCATGGCAGAATTCCTTCCCGTTCCTCGTCCACTGTCCTTTCCCCCGCCTCTAAAGGCGTAGAACCATAAAAAAGAATCGCATGTGCTTTTATCCAATTCAATATAACTTTATAGGCAGGTCTATATATTCGTCCTCCTTTCAGAGGTACTTTTTTTCTTCCTGGTGGGTGGGTTTGTTAACGTTCGGGACTACCATGTGGGAGATGGAGGGTTCGATTCCCGGTCCGCATGTTAATTAGTATCTGTTGTAGTTTAGACATACAAATAGCCGTTTATCGCCAAGAGTCACTGTGGACACTCCGACAATGACAAAAAATAAAAATAAAACGCGTTTAGTGGTGTTTGTTCCTGTAGCCAGGGATGGTAACGCGTGTATGTGGTGGGAGTTCTACAGGTTTATCTGCTCGAATACCTGTGTCAGTGATGTATACTCATAGACCCTCCTAAGTTACCACTTCCCATTCTTGTTGAGGGGTGACTGTAAAATTCTTGAAATACAGATATTTGCGCGGGTGTGTGCGTGTGGTGGGAGTTCTGCGGGTTAATCTGGAGATTGTCATGACAGCAGAAACATACACTTTCCGTCTTTTTGCCCAAATGATATACATTTCTGTAGTTAATGAAACTTGTGATATCGTCATCTTCAGCATGATTTGCTTAGTTCAGCTTCAAATACTTTAGTGTGACTTTCGACAGGTATATCTGATGTACTACTCGAGTTGTCCGATGTCATATAGGGACCGTGAACAGAATGAGTTTCATTTATGATGATACACCGCATCATGCCGTGGGTTTTTTTCTATTTTGGTGGAGGCATTCAATACACATTGTATGGTATGATGCACAACTTCTAACCATGTAAACCGATGACATCTTTCGTATAGTGAAATTACATAATTGGGGTGAAGTTTTACCTGTTTTCACGATCTTAATCCACCAAAGTTATATATGAATAGTATTGTGATACATGCAGGTGTAATTGTTATGTTGACCAGTGACTTCATTCAATGAGGAAATTAACATTTTTTTTACCGATTTTTTGTTATATATGGCTATGTTTCATGATTTTATACATTGTGTATACTTTTTTAATGAAAATCATAGAAAAGTGTCGCATACGTACTTATATTCAACAAATTTATGTCTTTTAGAGTGTCAAGGTCTATTACGTTTCGGTATTAAGGCTAGTGTGCAAGTAATGAAGTATCATACCACCACACGAACTCATTAACAAATAACTCGAAAAAAGGAATTTATTAATGGAAGGTGGATAAAATAAAACAAAGTGAATAATTTTCTATGAGTGTATTATTCACACTTTTCACATCCATGTAGTATCCAGGGTTATAATTCTTGTAATTTTGGGTATCTAAACTGAGGATTGGCGAATTCATAATGAAATCAGTATAGCCTCAGTGTAGAAAGGTCAACGAGATACTTCCCTACTCCGTTTTATGCAACTATTTAAAGCGAATTTTAAACCTACCATACTCTTTTAACCTGTAGGGATTCGTAGAGTTAAAGAATTTTATATATATTTATCTCGTAGACCGAATTTCTGTAGGTGCAAGCAAACATTATGAAACCGTTCAAACCAGCAGAACCGATGTTGATATGTGGACCCAGCATATCATACCGAATCACAGTCACATTCAGTCTATATCAGGCCTATGCACCAGATGTAATTCAGTCACACAGAGGTATAAGAACAGCCATGACATCACCGAAAAAAAAAAAAAAAAACAATGATATGAGGAAAAAAAAAATCGTCTCCAAATACGTCATTTACATTCAGGTAGAAGATAGAACTTCAGTGTCGTAGTATAAGTTGTGAAATTTACAACTACCTATAGCAGACTGGCTGTGCAAGTGAGTTTTGCGATCCACCAGTGGCTTAGTCAACTTGTCAATATTTGCAAATTGTATGTATGGAGCAATGCAATTTATGATGACGCCGCATGGGGGGAATCTGAAAACAATTATTGTGAACTAGTGGCATGGTTTCGGTATTCACTTTGTGTGTGTGACAAATTACTACTATTTTGGAAATTCGCGGAATACGCAAAAAAAAACAAAAAAAACAACAACTAATTTCGGTTTTTTCCATAGTTTCCTCAAATAACTCCATTGAGACATTTGACTCGTGTGCAACCAACTTTATTCACAAACGCGTTTCGGTCTCCTCAAATGGTTCCAGGCGAAAAACTTAGCAATTTTGATAAAAAAAATGGCCACGTTTTTCACTTTACCTAGAGACTGCCATTACAGTAGAAACTTTTTTTCCGTATTTCAATGCACAAACAATTATTGTGAAGTTGTGGCACGCATTCGCTGTACCCGCGCAAATATCTGTATTTCAAGAATTTTACAGTCACCCCTCAACAAGAATGGGAAGTGGTAACTTAGGAGGGTCTATGAGTATACATCACTGACACAGGTATTCGAGCAGATAAACCTGTAGAACTCCACCACATACACGCGTTACCATCCCTGGCTACAGGAACAAACACCACTAAACGCGTTTTATTTTTATTTTTGTCATTGTCGGAGTGTCCACAGTGACTCTTGGCGATAAACGGCTATTTGTATGTCTAAACTACAACAGATACTAATTAACATGCGGACCGGGAATCGAACCCTCCATCTCCCACATGGTAGTCCCGAACGTTAACAAACCCACCCACCAGGAAGAAAAAAAGTACCTCTGAAAGGAGGACGAATATATAGACCTGCAGTGAAATCACCTACCTGCCTATAAAGTTATATTGAATTGGATAAAAGCACATGCGATTCTTTTTTATGGTTCTACGCCTTTAGAGGCGGGGGAAAGGACAGTGGACGAGGAACGGGAAGGAATTCTGCCATGGAAAAATTATGAAATTATCCCCGGCATTCGTCTCGCGTTATTTGGGGAAACCATGGAAAACCCAAATCTGAATGCCTGGACGGGGATTCGAAAGCGCACCCTCCCAAATGCTAGGTCAGATCTTTACCGATCACGATGCGTGATAGGACTGGTGCAGGGGAACGGGGTGGAATTCAGACATGGCCTTTTGAAGGAACCAACCCGATATTCAACTGAAGTACGGAGTAATGGCTAGTCTGGTCATTATGACCAGGGTTTTTATTGCCTGCGCATTCCGCACCTATCCTAGCCTACGTGAACTTAGCCGGGTGTAGAGAACCTACAGTTTAAACTGGAAGCCAAACAACGGAAGTGTTCTGGTGTAACTACATTACAACGCAAGTTGTGTCAGATGTGAATGTCAGGTTAAGGGCTTTTGAAAATCGCAGCTGAGACCGGGATTAGAATCCTGGACTTTTCACTTCCCCGTCAAATTGCTTAAGCACCAAATGCAGTAATTTCGCAAAAAAAGCATGGAATGCCGAAATTTCGATGTTCGGGCAGGGATTCCAACCCACGTCCTCCCGAATGTGAAGCGACAACATTGCATCTGCATGCTCGTTATTGCCGTAGTCATTTCACGTGTTCAGTCCTGTCCTTAGGTAATGCTTTCATGGAAAACTCAAATCTGGATGCCCGGACGGGGATTCGAGCCCACACCCTCCCACAGATGGCTTAAGCACCGAATGCAGTAATTTCACAAAAAGCATGGAAAGCCGAAATCTCGAAGGTCGGGACAGGGATTCAAACCCACGTCCTCCCGAATGTGAATCCACAACATTGCATCTCACGAATCATGCTCGTTATTGCTGCAATCATTTCACGTGTTCAGTCCTGTCCTTAGGTAAGGCTGTTACGACTGAGAAACTAAGTAGTTCGTTAAAGGATTCAGGCGATTTTGACTTGCTGTCGCAGTGTCAACTTCGACCTTTTCGCCTGATGAAGACAACAGAGCCTGTTGTCTAAACGTCGCTCATGGCAGAACAACCGAAGAATTTTTGTCATCTGTACGCCAAAAAGACTCAATTTGACTGTCAACGAAAACAAAAAAAAAATAAAAGCCAGTAGAAATAAAATATGAAATAATCTGCTCTGTCAAAGACCACTGTGCCCGGGAGTATACAAAATTCTATGGTAATGTGGAAAGATGTACGTAGTGGAAACAATTCGGCAGGTCGAAATAATATCGAAATCAATATATATTATAAAAGTAAGCGTACAATGTGCGTGCCGCTAAAACTAAAAAAAAAAACGAGTCCCGGTACGATCAAGGAGGTTAAATGGCGTGGTAACCTTCAACCTTTATACATGAAGAAGGTTTCTGATTTTTACCTCAAGGGCGTGATTTTGAAGATAGAAGGGGGTGGAAGTTTTGCCCTCTAGAACAGCGAAAAAAAACGAAACAATCGAAGAGCGCGAGGCACGTTTACGTTGCCAACGAACGAAAGAAAAAGAACAGCGAATCAACGAAACAGTCGAAGAGCGCGAGGCACGTTTATGTTCTCAGCGAACGTGAATGTGCACCGTGAGAAGCACAACGAAATGAACGAATTAAAGAATCAAGAATTGCGACACAATCTTATAATAGAAGACTGCGGACGCAAGCCACCCATGAAAATATCACCCTACGAGAAGCGCGGACGAGGACAAGTAAACAGTATAACCTGAAAAATGAAGCACTCCACTACGACCCGACAAAACAAAATAACAAAAACAACCACTTCGTAATCGGAAAAAATGGATAACATCTAACAATTTTGCAACGCGAAAAAATTCAGTGGAGAAACACCAGGATTCTGTTGCATGAATGGAAAAATTCGATCACCACCACTGGAAGCACCTCCACAGGAAGTTCTACATTACATGACCGGGGGAAACTCCAGAATCGAAACACATAGTATTAATCCTCAGAATAACTCTGATCTTTACTGAAAAGACTGCAATTTCCAATCAAATTATCCTATAGTTTTACAATTAACACAGCGCAAAGACAAACTTTAAAACATTGCGGCATCAACCCCAAAGACTCCTGCTTCTCTCGCGGTCTATACTATCGAGTAGAAAATTATAAAAATTTGTACATATATACCCCGGATAACAAAATGATAAATGGTGTTCATAAACAAGTATTCGAAAAGTTAGAAAATGATTTCAATAAAAAAAAAAAAATACCTCTCACATTTTAATGTTTATCATTTTATTACAATTACTACACTATCTCACATCAACTCTCTGAGCGAAGCCGGGTACCTCAGCTAGTAATAAATAAAGAACATCAGTGATAGGCAAGACCAGGCCAACCAACAAAATCGGCTGTTGTAGAACACATTTTGCAAGGTATTGTGGAAGAAAAGAAAGGTATTGGGAAAACCAGAAGGTTATTTTCCGTTGATAGTTCAGGAAGTGGTATCTCGTAATTTAGACTATAACACAATGATAACTTGTGTTTATTTTTTTTATTTTTAATGTCTCTTAACAGCGATGTCTTTATAGACGGGAAATGATGGGGGGCAAGGAATGGGAAGGAATTCAGCCACGGCCTTTTGAAGGAAGCATCCAGGCGTTTTCATGGAGTGACTTGGGAAACCATGGAAAACCCAAATCTGGATACCCGGGCGGGCCAGAACGCTAACCGTTACACCACCAACCTCGGTGGTGACATTTATATCAGTTCAAATCTAATATCTTATTTAGTAGCAAGACAGAAGCAATTATGAATAAGCATGAAAACGCCAATGTCTCAGATGGTGGGTGTAAAAATGGAGGTAGTTAGAGATATCGTTAATTTGTTGTGATCTAAAAATACTGAAGCGCATAAATGGGCAGTCAATATACCGGGTGTTCCGGTTGCAGCTGTCATAGTGGGAGACATGAGTCACACAGTCGCTTGAGGGGAGCGATAATTCGGGTGTGGTGCAGCTGTGCGCATTCAATTACGAACCCGCATCCAGCAGCTGCATGGGGAGCGATAATTAGGGTGTGGCGCAGCTGTGCTCATTCAATTACGAACCCGCATTCAATTAGTTACCGGCACGTGCGCGGCGGGGGAGCGATGTGTGGTGCAGCTGTGCGCATTCAATTACGAACCCGCATTCAATTAAACTCCCCTAGTTCCTTGGCTCCCCTCCGCTCCAAGGCGTGAGTCAATTAGCATTAATTAAAATCAATTAGGGCTCCCCCGCAAATCAATTAAAATCAATTAGCCTCAATTAAAATCAATTAAAATTAATTAAAATCAATTAGCCTCAATTAAAATCAATTAAAATTAATTAAAATTAATTAACATTAATTAAAATCAATTAACATTAATTAAAATCAATTAACATTAATAAAAATCAATTAAGGCCCCCACGCAATTCAATTAAAATCAATTAACATCAATTAAAAACTGTCCGCTGATCCCCCTTCAGACACTACTGTAATATATTAATATGAATTATGTTGAACATGGTGGATGAGCGATAATTCTATGGCCTCGTAATCGGGAGGACGTGGGTTTGAATCCCCGTCCGGCCATCAAGATTTGAGTTTTCATTTGGTTTCCCCAAATCACTCCACGCGAATGCGGGGAGGAGTCCTTCAAAATGCTATAGCGGATTTCCTTCCCGTTGCTTATCCTTCTTATGCCTAGACCTTCCTCGCATCTAACGACGTCAACGTCGACGAGGCATACAACCAGAAGTCAAAAAAGTATATGAATTATAATAATTATGAATGTAAGAATTTATATGAGCCAAGGTACCATTCCATGGAATATCGAGAGAAGTATAGAGCACCGTCTGCAAGGAAGAAACAGATGTGAATGAATAAAGGAAGATAGGATGAAGAATGGAGGACTTTTCATGAGGTGAGAGACTGGACTATGTTTGAAGGACACTCCAAGACTTAATAGATGATGACTCATCTATTGTAAAATTCTATTTAATATTGTATAAAAATCGGTTGTAACCGGTATAGGTACATTGCAAAGTTGCGCTATGTAAAAGTTCATGTGTTGAGAATCCAAGTTTGTAAGATTACTGTCAATATTAAGACGATAAAGGGGGAATGATATCAAATATTAGCAGGATAAGTATTCCATTTCAGGTTGTCAGAAACTAAAATTTGTGTCCTAAAACAGATATAGGTGCGACTTAAGGCAAAGCTACATTTAAGGTAAATACTTTCAATTTTATCTTATTAAGCATTTTATAGTTAAAAAATGTTTTTGGGAGCAAAGAGAAACTTACAAGTTACTCAAATAGTTTAGATACTTATATCGAATACCTTAAGAGAGATGGGAGTAGAGAATATTTACATCGGGAAGAAAGTAAAGGAGCGCCGATGAAGAAACAGGTCAATGTGTTGCGAACATACCGAACTGTTCTAAAGAGTTAACTACTGTCATCGATGAAAACTGATGAAGATGATGACGGTAGTGAGGCAAAGATGACAGTTGTAAATGCTGGATTTGATATACAGACAAAATCAAAGGGTACTGGCATGTTTTTGCTGCTTATGAAGTTCATGCGAGGCGCGGACTGTAATAGTGGAAAAAGAACTACTTGGTTTGTTTCTCGGGCGACTTAGCTTAAACAAGGACTCTGTGACTCCAACGGTACAGGTCCGGCGTCACGTAACTTCAGACAAGCAGTCTATCTCTGGGGTATCGGCCTGTAATCGTTTCGAACACCGGTCATGTTTACACTTCTGGATACTGTGTCACTCTCTACACTTCATAGGCCCTTATCTTTTGATGGGAAACAGTTCATTCACTTTTCTTCAGTACGTAGCTTCTGACGCAACTAAAACTTTCCGAAGAAGGAATGGAACACTGGTGCACATAACTTTTTTTAAAATTGGCTTTCGGCATCTTAGGCCATACAACCCACTTGATGATTTTTTTTCCATCTAAGTAGACACACCACAGAATGGACATGACTTAAACACTCATGCACACGGCCGGACTCGAACCGGCGACCTTCGGCACGCGGAGCTAGCATTCTAGCCGAGGCCGGCTGCTCGTAACTTTCTTCAAGGCAGACTATCCTTGATAGTTTCTCCTGGTGCTAATAGATGACACATTCCTAGAGCGAACTCACGGTGCTTTGTACCGTTGAGGAACGTGATTATCGCTAGCTTGCACGTAGACTGGCTTAACAGAGGCATCTCAAACCTGACTCCAATCCTGGTAAGTAAGCAGTTAACTCTCGGTTCTGACCCACTGGGGTTCGATCCCTAATCTGGCTAACCAGATTTCGCCTTTCCGCTTTTCACGAAATTCCTGGGGTTGAATGAGGCGATGGTTCATTCAGAAGGCTATGGCCGAATTCGTTCCATTTTCTTGCCCCCAAACTTATACCACCGTCTCCAATGATCTCGACGTCGAAGAGATTTAAAACCATAAGAAAAAAACAATTTAGAATAATGAACAAATCGAAGAATAAACCACATCATTTTAAGTCACCAAAGGACACTTTACTTTGTGGCTCTACAAAGCTGACAAAATTGATATCACCTCATGCATTTCATTAACTCGAGTGAAGTGGAGAAAAAAATAATTTGTATGCATCTTACTGCTCTGGATCGGTTTAACCTGGTATTCCGACGGATGTATGTCTGTGGTAGCAATATTTCTCTGCACTTAACGATAAAGGACAATGATAACTTTGTGATGTTAACTTGGCACCTGTGTCTTTATACAATATCATCAGTTTCTTTTCTACAATACTTTTCCAACAATTCATATTACTTCTATTTATAAATTGTGTGTTCCAGACTATTTCGAAGTTCAATTGAATTTGTGTACTAAGGATTGGTAATTTAGGTTACAAACATTCAAGTTTAGTAATGGGTTGTACTAGAATTAATTTATTAATCTACATATCTACATCTTAATATTGGAAATTTATAAACTTTATAGAAAAGGTAGAGCTTCCGAAACAATTCTCCAACACAGTGGTCCCTCTAGAAACAACAACAAATGCAATGAGACTCAGAATGTGGGAGGCGGTGCTACTACCACTAGAGATAGTTTTTTTTTTTTTTTTTACTCATGGCTTTACGCTTCGTCGAGGTCGTTAGAGGCGGGATGGGACTGGGGACAAGGAACGGGAAGGAATTCGGCCATGGCCTTTTTGAAGGAAGCATCCTGGCATTCGCCTGTAGTGATTTGGGGAAATCATGGAAAACCCACTCGGAATGCAGTAGCGCAGCCTTGGCCTGGGCTGCTGTTTTCTGGCAGAACAACATTGGACAGCAAATCTTCCATGTACGGCAACATCCAGTTTCCACCAGCTCGTCATTGTTTTGTGATTATGTCTGTGATATTCTTTGTATTTGTTTTCCACTTAACTGTGTTGTGAAAGTGGTCGTTGAGGACTGCTACACATTTAATACCGTGAATCATGAATCAGGCATACTGACTTCTAACCTTAACTTTTTTTTGCTAGAAGCAATTAAAAATCATCGTCACGAAACACGTATGTTGATTCTGAGAAGATGCGCAAATTCCATCCAGCTTTGAAATAAAACAAACCAGTTTTCGCTGGAACAGATCATGTAAGTATAAAGTAGAAAAACTCACACCTATTCAGAAATCTGCTAACCGTCACACTGGACAACGATGTTATTGAAGAAGACTGATTTACAAACGAAAAAAGTGAAAAATATAACAAAGCTTAATCTCAAGCGGACAATCGAATGCGTTAATTTTTTGCGCCTATCAAGAATAACGTGGAACCTTTCCGTGGTCAAGGCTGTTAAGGCGCTGGAGTTTGACACGGGTCTAGCTGGTTGGAATCTCGGGTGTTGGATGGAATGTTATCCACCTGGTACTTGCCAGCAGAGCAGGAGAGGGGGCGAGGCGCTATTCCTAATCACGAGTTTATCAGTTTCCTCGGTTAACTCGTAAAACTTCTCCATAAGGAGTGAAAGCAAACAATACTGTAATTGGTCCGACAGATTTGACGGTGGTGTCTTTCGGATAAGTAGACCCGAATAGGCTGGTAATGAGTTTCATACTTTCCCTTCTTTCATCTTTAGTGCAAAACTCGTCTCATACGGTCTCCACATATAATAAATATTACTAGGCACACTGTGTGAGGAAGCTGGAAATCATCAAATTAAAATTTTACCTGGGAACTGTTTTGGAAGGGTTGTACCCTCCATGGTAACCGGGGAAAGTATAAAATGGTAATTTATGGGAAACCACCCTAATGAACTTTTGCCCTATAGTTAAAATGGAGGCTGAAATGCTCCATAATAATCGTCAAAGTCTGGGGGAATGGTATGGCATGGACTTCATGAGTCAGAGATGCTTTCCCCTATGGCTTTCGGCATCTGAGACCATACAGCCAACTCGATAGTAATTATGTCACTCAGTGCTTTCAGTATCTCCAGTATGAATTTTTGCATTTAATTAGACACACCACAGGACGGACATGACAATCACAGATACAACACTTGAACACCCATGCTCGCGGCCGGGCTCGAACCGGCGACCTTCGGCACGTGGAGCTAGCTCTAGCTCCTACGCTACCGAGGCCGACAAAGTCAGAGTTGAGAAATGGAATTTTTATTCTTCAAGCTGATCAGACGAGTAGTTATATATAAACGAGAAAACGCTATTAAAAACTACACACTTTGAAGCTTGGTCCACTAGAAATAATTAACTTCACAGACGTTTTAAGTGGGATAGCTTCATTACTGTTTTATCTTCCACTTTCACTATGACTTAAGGTGAAAAACATAAAGGAGGAGGACACACAGCCAGCCAGTAAATTTGCATATTTACCGTTACGTAACAGCCATGCTTCATCACTTGTGACAAACGAATGTGCGCAAGTGACGCTTAAGAAAACATTTTTATCTCACTTAATAATCTGGAAATTAGTTCAAGGTAAACGTCGCTCTTAAGTTGCGTACAACGCACACTCCACTATCCAGTTTGTAGTGAATCGCGGAATAACATTAATAATCTGCTGATCAGGAATCGTGCACCACCACTTCTCCTACCCTGTCGGCCATGTCCCGCTGGTGAAAATTTCTTCCACCGCTGCAAGTTAGGCGCCGAGTACCATCATGGTGCTGTAACGATCTGATCCAACTATTTAAGTATCTTATTAATACCTTCCATTTTAATCCTCACCATAATAGCAATTTATTTTCTGTCTGTCAATGGACTACGTTGACAACAGCGGCCGAAGGTGATGCACGTGTAGGCTGCGTGAGAGATCCAGTCAAGCTGCACGTGACCGTCCTAACAAGTTTCTTCTGGACCTAGCGGACGGCCCTGACTTTCCCTGCCGACTGGAAGGTCGCTGGCACGCTCTGCGTCAAACTCGCTCCATTGTCAGAGTGTCCTCGACACTGTTCTGTCATTGTGTGTACAGTTGGCACTGTAGCCTTGCTGTTCACAGGAAATAACGATAGCGTCTCTTCTGTGTCTTCTCCTCAACTGGGGAGAAAGGGCGCGAAGACATGACGGGAGTGGGCGAGGGAGGTGCGAGGTAGCTTCGCCGACCATGTGGACAATACCCTTGCTGTTCACAGGAAATAACGATAGCGTCTCTTCTGTGTCTTCTCCTCAACTGGGGAGAAAGGGCGCGAAGACATGACGGGAGTGGGCGAGGGAGGTGCGAGGTAGCTTCGCCGACCATGTGGACAATACCCTTGCTGTTCACAGGAAATAACGATAGCGTCTCTTCTGTGTCTTCTCCTCAACTGGGGAGAAAGGGCGCGAAGACATGACGGGAGTGGGCGAGGGAGGTGCGAGGTAGCTTCGCCGACCATGTGGACAATACCCTTGCTGTTCACAGGAAATAACGATAGCGTCTCTTCTGTGTCTTCTCCTCAACTGGGGAGAAAGGGCGCGAAGACATGACGGGAGTGGGCGAGGGAGGTGCGAGGTAGCTTCGCCGACCATGTGGACAATACCCTTGCTGTTCACAGGAAATAACGATAGCGTCTCTTCTGTGTCTTCTCCTCAACTGGGGAGAAAGGGCGCGAAGACATGGTACAGGAGTGGGCGAGGGAGGTGCGAGGTAGCTTCGCCGACCATGTGGACAATACCCTTGCTGTTCACAGGAAATAACGATAGCGTCTCTTCTGTGTCTTCTCCTCAACTGGGGAGAAAGGGCGCGAAGACATGACGGGAGTGGGCGAGGGAGGTGCGAGGTAGCTTCGCCGACCATGTGGACAATACCCTTGCTGTTCACAGGAAATAACGATAGCGTCTCTTCTGTGTCTTCTCCTCAACTGGGGAGAAAGGGCGCGAAGACATGACGGGAGTGGGAGAGGGAGGTGCGAGGTAGCTTCGCCGACCATGTGGACAATACCCTTGCTGTTCACAGGAAATAACGATAGCGTCTCTTCTGTGTCTTCTCCTCAACTGGGGAGAAAGGGCGCGAAGACATGACGGGAGTGGGCGAGGGAGGTGCGAGGTAGCTTCGCCGACCATGTGGACAATACCCTTGCTGTTCACAGGAAATAACGATAGCGTCTCTTCTGTGTCTTCTCCTCAACTGGGGAGAAAGGGCGCGAAGACATGACGGGAGTGGGCGAGGGAGGTGCGAGGTAGCTTCGCCGACCATGTGGACAATACCCTTGCTGTTCACAGGAAATAACGATAGCGTCTCTTCTGTGTCTTCTCCTCAACTGGGGAGAAAGGGCGCGAAGACATGACGGGAGTGGGCGAGGGAGGTGCGAGGTAGCTTCGCCGACCATGTGGACAATACCCTTGCTGTTCACAGGAAATAACGATAGCGTCTCTTCTGTGTCTTCTCCTCAACTGGGGAGAAAGGGCGCGAAGACATGACGGGAGTGGGCGAGGGAGGTGCGAGGTAGCTTCGCCGACCATGTGGACAATACCCTTGCTGTTCACAGGAAATAACGATAGCGTCTCTTCTGTGTCTTCTCCTCAACTGGGGAGAAAGGGCGCGAAGACATGACGGGAGTGGGCGAGGGAGGTGCGAGGTAGCTTCGCCGACCATGTGGACAATACCCTTGCTGTTCACAGGAAATAACGATAGCGTCTCTTCTGTGTCTTCTCCTCAACTGGGGAGAAAGGGCGCGAAGACATGACGGGAGTGGGCGAGGGAGGTGCGAGGTAGCTTCGCCGACCATGTGGACAATACCCTTGCTGTTCACAGGAAATAACGATAGCGTCTCTTCTGTGTCTTCTCCTCAACTGGGGAGAAAGGGCGCGAAGACATGACGGGAGTGGGCGAGGGAGGTGCGAGGTAGCTTCGCCGACCATGTGGACAATACCCTTGCTGTTCACAGGAAATAACGATAGCGTCTCTTCTGTGTCTTCTCCTCAACTGGGGAGAAAGGGCGCGAAGACATGACGGGAGTGGGCGAGGGAGGTGCGAGGTAGCTTCGCCGACCATGTGGACAATACCCTTGCTGTTCACAGGAAATAACGATAGCGTCTCTTCTGTGTCTTCTCCTCAACTGGGGAGAAAGGGCGCGAAGACATGACGAGAGTGGGCGAGGGAGGTGCGAGATAGCTTCGCCGACCATGTGGACAATACCCTAGTCCCACACCGTTTCCAAATACTATGTCTCCTTCGCCGCCTCTTAGAGTTTAAAACTATTGTTCTAACATCACGTTCTTAGTAAGATTACTCTGAGATGTCATTGTTAGTATTGAAAATTAGGCAACTACTTTATTCATAACCAAATTGTGGCGGAGGAGAGGGGACGTGGTATGAAAACTTTGGGAATCCGCAGTCTACGGCATCATAAAAATGAAGGTGGAACTCAGAATTTGCTATATCTGTTAAAGCTTTTAGATGGGAGCTTCCACGATTTCCCCAAATCACTCCAGGCGAATGCCGGGATGATTCCTTAAAAAGGCCAAGACCGAATTCCTTCCCGTTTCTAGACCCCAGTCCCGTCCTTCCTCTAATGACCTCGACGTCGAAGAGGCGTAAAAAAAGGCATAAGGGGGAAAAGAAGGTAACTTTAGTGTCCTGCCATGAATGAAAAGAACTCCTTTCTTAATAAACAACATTACCTGTTATAAATCAAAAGATACAACAATTTTCCTCCGTTCTTTACACTATCCAGCATTTCAAATCTTCTTTTTCAAGTCATCACCTTGCCTTGCAGCCCATCACTTAACACAATTATGCTTATACTCTGGAAAAAACAGTTCTAGTTCCTCTTGACCTTGCCTAGCGTTCTCCTATCTTCACCTACTCTTTTCAGTACTTCCTCCTTTCGTATCCTATAAACCATTTTATTCTACTGCGTGTCCACATCTTTATTGCATATGTTCTTTATCCATCTGCAATGGTTTTCATTAGGTACATACACTGCAACACTCCACAAGAAACACTTCGGTAATCTATTTCTCAGGGCCGTATTCAGCAATTCACAAAGCAACTTCTTTTTCCTATTGCCCAAAACCATCACAATTTTTATTCTTGATGTACAAACATTCAAAGGTTAAAGTACGTACAGTCGGGTTTCACTGTGAAGTGCGTGTATGTAACGCCAGAATGGGATTCGGAAAGTCGCCGGTTCGAATGACCATCTCGGCTGGAATTTTTACGGGCTTTTGACCTTCGCATTTGTGGAAGCTTTACTGTGTTCATATATGATAGCCTAACACCTGTAATTTGGATTCCACGTAAGCCCACCGAGCGTGGTAGGTAAACGGCTGCGCTCTGGCCTCGCATTCGGGTGGACGCAGGTTCGAACCGAGCGTGGTGGGTGTGCAATTAACGTTCTGGCCTCGCATTCGGGAGGTTCGAATCCCCGTTCGGGTATCCAGATTTGGGTTTTCCGTGATTTCCACAAATCACTCCAGGCGAAAGCTGGGATGCTTCCTTTAAAAGGCCATAACCGAATTCCTTCCCATTCCATGTCTCCAGTCCCATCCCGCCTCTAATGGCCTTGACATCGACGACGCGTAAAGCCATAAGTTAAAAAATTAAATAAAAAAAGCAGGTTCGAATTCCCGTCCGGCTATTCTGATTAGGATTCTCCATGGTTTCCTCAGATCACACCTGGCGAATTCCGGGATGGTTCCTTCAAAATAGCATGGTCGAATTCCTTCCAAGTAAAAGAAGATCCACATACAACTGTAGGTCTTCAGTAGTCTATGACCCATTCATTTTTCTTGAAAATAATATCACATGTGAACATCATTCTCACTCTAGCATTAAATTAAAACTTTTTTTTTTTTAAGGTTTGCTGGCTCTTCTAAACGATGTCGATATGGCCAGGAGGTTAAGGTGGGTACGGAATACGAAGGAAATCTGCACGATCTTCATGAAAGAAATCTCCAAGCATTTACCTCCAGTGATTGCAGAAAGCTAAGAAAAATGAATGGCCGAACCGCGGATCGAACGAACATTTTCCCGCAATGCAGGCCTTAATATTACCGTTAACACAACAAGCTTGTTTAAATTTAGGAGCAATTAGCACAAATTCCATAAGCGTTCTGTGCTGATCGAACCAGCTTTTCGATATCAAATGCTTTATCGAAGTCGACCGTCACAGCATCTTTCTCTCCATCGGGAACGTAGTTCATCCTAAGACTACTTGAAATAAAGGATAACCAACTCATTGCAAAAATATCTGCTCTTACAGTTCAGCTCACGAATCGGAAGTACCGGCAACATAAGACGGCCCCTGCCCTCACAACTGCCTTCTCGGAGGTAAAACAATACAGTAACATAATCTATTGGTCATGCCTTCTTCCAGTACATTTACATAAAACTGTGAGCGCCACGGTGAGACTAGATATTATCCTAGAGATAAAATTTACGACGGAAGGTAGTAATAACGAAGTTGTTTTGAAGGATCACATTGCGAATCTGGCTGGCAATCCCACATGCCTATACACGGATGGCTCTAAATCCGAAAACATGGTGGGTTGCGCCTTTGTGGATCCTGCGAATGAAAAGTGGGACCTATATCTCCTCCCAGAGGAAGCATCGGTCTACACTGCTGAATTACAAGCCATTGTGAAAGCCTTAGAATACGGCCTACAGTTGCGGACAGACCGGCTGGTTATTTTATCAGATTCTCGATCTGTCCTACTGAGATTATACAACATTGCAGAGGACAACGGAAGAAGCTGGTTAATATACGAGGTCCTACAGTTGGTAGCAAAGCTTAGAGAAAAGGGCTCGGAGGTAACATTTATCTGGAATAAAGGTCACGCCGGAATAGAAGGAAATGAATTAGCTGATCGGCTGGCTAAGGCAGCACCATATCATGGCATGAAAATAAAACATATTCCGGCCTCTGATCTGATCCCCCTACTCCGTAATAAAGCTAGAACGGAATGAAACAGAGAGTGGAAATCATAAGACCTACACAAAGATAGTCATTATAGACAGATCCACCCAACAATCCCACGGACCCACTGGTACGACAACACGCCAATTACAAGGAAGGTCACATAATTTGTCTCCAGAGTGAAATTCAACCACGGTCGCTATCCGAACCACCTCTACAGGATCAACATGATCAACTCCCCCATGTGTGAGTGTGATGGTAGAAGCTTTGGGAATATTGACCACATATGTTTTTGCCTGCAGACGACATTGGGATGAATCATCAATATTAATAGCAGAGTTGCGCAGTCTCGGGGCAGAACTGCCTACCAAGGTGCAGACCCTCCTAAATAATAAAGTAAAAATCTTCGTGACCCTCTTCAAGTTTGCAGCGTGGAACAACATCGAAATATGACACCTGAACAAGCCGAATAAAGAGGTCACGCGGGCGGACCTTAAACAAACCCATATTCACCCAACAAAACAACATATCCAATAACAACGCTGACCAACAGAATAATCTGAGTGAAACATTTTACTATCCTGCAAGTTAAATATTTTATTTTATAAATTTGTATGCCACATATTGTACATATATTGTATGACATTTATCGATAAATGTATACGCACTTATAAATTGTAAATCTGACCCTGTACTTAACCAAAGGATAGTATGTAGTATTTGATATGATGTAATCCGCTGGCTGTATGGTACACATCAAATGCCAATAAAAATAAATAAATAAAAACGTCAAAACACAACGGAAATAATTGTCTAAAGAGTATAACTTCGAAGACTGATTTCATTTGAAAAAATCCATTGTGGAGGAAGTCATGAATTTATTAATTGTTCGCATGTAAATGAGGACATCCAGAAGGAAAAAAAAAAAAAGACATATGATCGTTAGTTCTCCTAAACTAGCTAATTCTCTCTCGAGGTATTAAAAAAAATCGTACAATAAGTAAAAGAAATTATCACCATCCATAATTATTCTTTGCTTTCAGCTCTCATTTGCCAAATCAAATACTCATCATCAATGGCAATATTTAAACAAATACAATCTGGCAGGGTTATGTTCGTAGATATGGCCGCAAATATTGTACGTAAATATGTCTTTCATCGCGCCATACGTTCTTCAAGACGCTCCCTACAGGCACGCATATTTTATGGGGCATCTTTGGACCTGGCAGTAGTTGCTCTATCGCTTGATGTCGGTTGGATACAGATTTTATCTTCCGCAGCGTTACGCTTTACCAACACCAGTTAACTTGCCCATACGGGTTTATAGTGGTGTCACTGGATGGATGGTGAGACGCTCTTTCCAAATGTATACAATTTCTGTATTTCTGCTTGGCTTTTTGAAGTTTATAGGCTGACAAGGTGTCGACTTGTACAGGACTATTGTAAATGACTGAGGCTACATTATTTCACATATTTTCGCAGTCATAGAAATACTCAAAAAGTGTTTGGACATATTACATGTGCACTATATGTGTCCCCTTACTGATTCTGCAGATATCAAGTTGATAGTCAAGTTCTTGCCACTATCAGTGCAGCATGTGGGTGAGATAGCATATTCTCCACCAGCGAAAAACTGTTACTGACCTGTTGAAATTTGGATTAACTGGTTCCTTATGATGTCCTCTTCGCGTTTTTCACTCTCCTTTTCCGGAAAAGTCGCCACCAATTGAACTAAAAATTCTGAAATATGACATTGCAGCGCAGCTTGTAGATGCCGCCGGCGATGCGAAATCTGTTCCCAAAAACACTGTTGATACTAGCTCGCAGTTTAACTCTGAATCTTTCAAATAACACCAACCAAAAAAAAAAAAAAAAAAAAAATCGCGGTTGCAAAACATGATTGTAAAGTGACACTATGCCAAATGCTATAGCTACAGTAAATTTGTGAAATCGCTTCAAACATTTATACGTAGTATCCCTATTTATTTTCAACTTTGATCCCATAAGAATCTGTCATAGTCACCCGATACCAATGTTTTACGCACAAAATCAATAAATGCTAAAAACTTTCTACTGAAAGTACAAAGCGTGTCGCAGGTTCACAGTCATATTTAATACAGCGTGGAAATGTTTAGAAGCAGTTAAAATAATACGAAATGGAGATATGAATGCTGCCCTCTGCGCCACAGGTCATCCTACGGTTCCCACTCGCCATAAGATTCTTTGGTCCTTTGGTTACCGGGTGGTAGTATTGCATTTTTGATTTAAAGGATAGGTTCTGATCTGCAGTGACAAACTGTATCATTCGACTTAGATACCATCGCGTTTTCTGGAGTGGTTCCCAGTATGGAAGCAAATTTAAAGACATTTCACATCTAAAAATTAGTTCCTCTATGTCAGTTCTGAAAACTTCGGATCACGAAGAATTTATTTCTATTTAAATTAAAATTGTTTTCATAAGAGCCACGTTTAGCTACTTCATGTTGATGGAAGGAGGTCCACATTCATAGTGATTTTGTAGCCTGGACCAGAATTACAACAAACATTCAAAAAGTATAAGGTGTTAGTATTTCAATATTTATTTTCTGTTTTCTTTGTTTTCACTGGCGCGATGTTACTATGTTGGCTATAGCGAAATTTTTCTTCTGGTTCAGGCCGTATTTCAACCTAACTACGTCAGTTTTGAGATACTAAGCGAGATATCAAAAAAAATTATTCTTTACTTTCAATTTGTCTCGTCGAGTTCTATAAGAATTAATCATCAGATTGTGGCGCTGCGGTAATGATAGAATCCCCCACCTCTAACAAAGCTATAAATGTTGAAATACATCACTGTTT
Source organism: Vandiemenella viatica (assembly GCA_031002005.1). Taxonomy (NCBI): domain Eukaryota; kingdom Metazoa; phylum Arthropoda; class Insecta; order Orthoptera; family Morabidae; genus Vandiemenella; species Vandiemenella viatica. Next base: position 123,234,387 of record CM061919.1, read on the forward strand.
TGAAGCTCTCATCCAGATCGCCACAGAAGTAAAAAGTTTATTTTTTTATTTTTTATTATTATTTTTTAAATATGGGTTAATTTTGTTGTTGTAAACTGTTCTTGACGTTTTCATTAAACGCAGTTGTTAAAAGCCACATCTCATAAACCTAACAAATTATGAAGTATCACAGTGTTGCTGCTGATAAGTTCCAGATTTCCGCCATTGAAATGATCTCTAGATCAACTCCTTGTAATTACACAAAATCTTGAATACGCCTTGTGAAAGTGTCTCATGTTTCAGGGTTTATAACTAACTTGGAGGTGACTATTTACAATGGTGTATAGCTGAAATTAGAATCACACGCGATAGCAAAACAGTTCACCCAAATTTGAAGAAATTAGCGCAATTTTGTGATCGGTGGCTTAAGTCGCATAGGATTCATAAATTCACGCAAGAAATAGTTCAGAAATAATTAATCGACCACGTGAACTCACCTTCAACACTTTACCCCAAATCTTTTTTGAGTTGCGGTTAGCCAACCAATGCGCCTCTCATAGCGAACATAGTTCCATCCTTCATCTACATCTACATCTACATATATACTCTGCAATTTACAAAATTGTGGGTGGCAGAGGGTGCTCAGCACCAAAGCTAATCTCTTTGCTGTGCATTCCAATCCCTAATGGTACGAGGGAAAAAAGAATTCATATAAGAATCAGTCCGGCACCTTATTTCTTTAATTTTATCTTTCCTGTCCTTCCGACTCAAATAGGTTGGTGGAAGAAGTATTTCACTACACTACACCAACAACTTAACTCGTTTTCGTAGGTACCAATTCTGAACACAGACGTCACAGATTTGACGGGATTAAAAATGTCTCGATTTCAAACATTTGGTTAGGATTCGTATTTCACAGCTGGAAATAATAGTCTACCACCAATTCCTCTAGGAACTGATATTCGGGAGGACGTGGGTTCAAATCCCAGTCCAGTAATCCAGATTTCATTTTTCCATGATTTCCCGAAATCTCTACAGGCGAATGTCGGGATGGTTCCTTCGAAAGGTCATGGCCGATTATTCCTTCCTGTTTCTTGGCACCGTCATTCCGCGGCTCTACTGAGAATTCGACAAGCGTAAAGCCCTTAAGAATAAAAAATGTGCACTGGAGATAGGGTCACTTAGAAACCACAGAATTATAACGACGCTGTACTTGTCACATGTTTGCAGACTGCTGTTGTCGCCTTCGCTGTACCATCAGGCAGCGCTATGTGCTGGCAACGATGAGCTTCCTGGCCGTTGCTAATGCGTACACGATGCGCATCTGTCTGTCAGTAGCCATTACAGAAATGGCGTTGCCCGTGGGTCACCGGGTCACCAGAGACAACTACACCCGGCCGCTCGACGATCTTCAGTGTCCAGAAGACGATATTCCTCTCCACAACGGAGCAGAACCGGTGAGAATAAAAAGTAGCAAAGAGTTTTTTTTTTTGTTAAATACAGGGCGTTCGCCGGGAAACGCTACCCTCCCGTCGGCAACTTGCTGGGACAGTGGGGCCAGCAACTCCCGCCACACGGCGCGGTGAATCACCACACTGTTTAACACCTCCGCTGCCCCAACAGTGTTGTGAATAAACGTTTCTTTGCGGTTTGGCTGGTTTGGGGCTTCATACTCTTACTAATCTGTACCGTGTTTGAGTGTGAGTAAAATTATGGTACGTTGCAGTTTGCAACAAAGAATATTTCTCTACGATATATATGTGAAGAAGAAGTCGTTTAAAAAGTGTCGCAGTAAATTTCGTCGCGAATATCCTGGCGCTTTACTGCCAGCTAAATCAACAATTCTGCGTCTGGTTAAAAAAGTAAGAGAAACGGGTTCATTTTTTTTTTAACAAAAAGAGACTGTTGGTCAACCGTATTCTCACAGAGGAGAAAATTGACGATATCGCTTGTTGACTAGAACAGTCACCCAAAAAATCATTAAGTCAGTTAGGGCAGCAGCAGGCGTATCTAAGACGTCAGCTTGGAAAGTAACAAAGCTAGTTCACTTAAAGCCGTACAAAACAATTGTGGTGCATAAAATTACAGAAATAGACCAGGGGCCTAGGATAAGATTTTGCAACTGGTACCTGCAGGGTGTCCACGATGGCACTGTTGATCCGCAACTTACGTCACAATTAAATGCTTAACACATACAAGTTTATGAAGCGTAATTATTATGAAATAGTCCGCGGCCGACGGTCGAACAATGCCGGAAGCTGACCGCTCGCTCGCCGGGAGCAGTTGCTTCCTTGTAGCGCTAACAGTGGGTAGCGTTTCCCGGTGAACGCCATGTATTATCAAATCTATTGAATTCAGTGTTGCATAGACCTATAAATCGTGAAAAAAATCCCTAAGATTGATTCATCTAACCACTATTATTCCACCGTTGCCATTCCTAGTGATTTTTTTTTATTCCTCCACTTTAAATTTACTTTTATATTTCGTCTTCTAGCTCCGTACAGTTATTTTTTTCCGATTGTCAAACTTCTATTGCGGACGGTGAACTACTATATAAAGCTGAAAGACTAGATCAAACGTACTTCTTATCCGACTGAATGAGTTGTAACGTATGCATCAAATACAGTAGCACATGAACCCCTATCCCAAATTTCAAGAATAACAGGCTAACTTTTCTCAACTCGAACAGTGAGAAAGACATGGGCGCCGGCAAGATTACTTTAAGCGGGGTGCATCTTTTTTATGTGCATTATATATAACACTTATTAAATAAGGATGCTGAATCTATTGACAAGATGTTGAACAAATTTGGACAACAACTTAGGCTCCTTAAGATATTATTCGAACAGTGAATTTAATAATAAAATGTTTGTTTCTTAATCTTTTTCATTGTATTTTCTTTCATAGCAGGGGGGTGCAAGTGCACCCCCTTCCCGGCTCCAATGTTTGTTAACATTCAGCTAGCTACTAATGTCTATCACTTTTTTACTGTTCTAAAATAGTATCAACAGTTTGTGAAGGAAATGTGCAGATCATTGTAAACAATACATTTAATGAAAATACTTGCGATATAGGCTGGACCGCAGTCTATATGTACAAGTGAAACGAGAGAAAGACCTATGCGTATTGAATGCTCGAAAAGTGTTTTACTAAATGTCTGACTGAGCTTTAAATGTTCGTAAGTTACTTGCTTTGGATTAAGTTTAAATAAAAAAATATATACGTATATCAAAGAAACGTTTGTAAAACAGGTAACGAATTATTATGTTACATTTCTTAAAATACATAAATATATAAATTCTAAGTACTTACGTTAAAATGATCTTCACAACAATATAAACAACTAGTAGCAGATATTTTCTCTTCTCAAAGCCATACACCACTTTTATCTAATATTCGCATCCCGCGGGACAAGAAAATAACACTTTTTAAGGTGCATTTCTTATATTATTTTTGCACATAGATATGATACAGTAACTATAACATGGTTTTCGACCTGCTTCCATATCGACATTAGTTAAAAAACATAAAACTTTTGAGATGTAACACTCCACGCTATACAGTACGTCAACCTAATCGTGTACTTACACGTCACAGTACAGCGGGCCAAAATGGCAGTGTTTAAATCGACGGAACTGGATTTCGGTTTTAAAATATTTATTTTCATGTTAAATCTTAATATTTTCATCAATGTTATATTTTTTACGGTTATGTAAAAATGTAAATTATTGATTAAAAATTTCATGTATATACCCTATTCTGACAGGTTTCTTTCCCCCTCCCAGCGTTTAATTTTATACCATTGTATTTATCTTATATAATATTATATTATTTTGTTAATCCACTTATTTCTTCCTAAGCTTTCCTGCTCCCCTTTCCAACTTTCTGTGTCTTGTAATGATTATGTTGTCGTTGAAGGAGAAAGTTGTAAGCACCTTACTACTGAAGAGGTTATGGAAAGGGAAGCTCAGTTTACCATCCCGATACCGATACAAAAAACAATGAAACAAACCATTTATAATAATATTCTGTACATTTCTAATGGTTCCAGAACGTTTTAATAATAAATATCAAAGTGATAATAAGATTTGGTTAACAGTCCCACGTTGCGACTTTTCAAGAGTAAATTGTAGTTCATTGGGATAATCTCAGGACCTTAAAAGTACATTTAAACACGTCCCGTAATAGTTTCTCCAATATTAAATAAGTTCTAAATAAGGTCATAAACATTTCACAAAAGATAATAGCAAACCTAAAATGTGAATGATACTACGCAGTTAGCCGGTAAGTCAGACATGAATTTCAGCTAAAATAATATATTTAAATAAATAAAAACTTTTGGAGAGTACTTAAAATTAATAAAGGAACGTTGTAAAAGATATACCTCGGGCTGAAAAGCTGTAAATAAAAAGTCAAATTGTAGGATGAAAAGTAAGAAAATTACCGATTCTAGGGAAGTCCATATCTTTTAAACTACCGAACAGATTGGGATAATTTTTACACCAGCATAATCAGCACAAACGGGAGAGCATTTCTAAAGTAGCTGGAAACCCGAAATCTAAAATTTTTGACAAACTGTTTTTTGCTACCAAAATTTGAAATAACTGCTTAATCCAATGTAGCAACACTCCCCCAACTAAATAAATCTATAACTCCGTTCTGAAGCATTTAAAACATTATTATAAAGAGACACTAAACACGTATTTTTGCGTGATCTACACACCATGAATTTTTGGTAAACATCGGGAGATAAATCAAAAATTTCTGTGTCTATTTTGACCACTTTAGTCCTAGTCAGGGGCGTAGCTACTATGGGGCTAGGCGGTGCAGTGCACCGGGGCCCCTACGTCCAGGGGGCCCCCAAGCGCAGCCCACTAGCCTTCATGTCAAACTGATGACCTGTTTTTCTAGCTCTACCGTCGTCTAAGGAGGCCCCTGAGACACAGGAAGCCCCTCACTAAGAGCCCTCACTGCTTAGGGGGGCCCCCAACCAGTTCAGGGGGCCCGTAAGCACAACTCAAGGGCCCCATCCTTAGCTCAGGGGGGCCCATACCAGCAATACAAAGAAAAAAAAAAGTCACCCATCTGACCTAAGGGCCCAAAAGAAATTTTTTGCACCGGGGCCCTTGTTGACCTAGCTACGACACTGGTCCTAGTTTGATATAGGAAATTGCGACGCCATGACGCTTCACTCTGGCCTGGATAGTGAGAGAAGCAGGACGTATGCTGGTTAGAATGAGGCGAGCGAGCCTCGGATACCTTAGGCATGAAACGAGTCTGTAACTTGGCGGGCACAATGGACGATAGACGCCATCTTAGAAATTTTCAGTGGCGTGGTAAAGGGTTTGAAATTTGAACTTTAATTTTACCGGGGGAATTATCGGTTCTGGTTATGCTTCGCAACTTGCAATTTTCGTGTGATGATATTTCGATGCCTTGCTAACTGAACATTTATAATACCGTGACATTTTTTTAATATACTGTATGTGAATTGTGAAATCTTCAACATGTGACTTTCATTTCTATAATAGTACCTTTCTTGCAGTAGGTTTAAAACTGTAAGTGGCGACTGTGGTCATTTTTAACAGTTAGCATTTTCCAGAGGCAATATACGGTCAACAAACTATTTTAAGAACTTCAAGTATTTTCCAGTGATAAGTAAGTGAACTATAGTTGAGGAACGTAAAGCTGATATCTGACCCCCAAGATCCAGTTAGGTTCCTTACAAAGTTCTTCTAATCTAGATGTTACATCGGGTGTACCTCAAGGAAGTGTAATAGGACCACTTATTTTCTTAATTTTTATAAACGATCTCGGAGACAAAGTGAAAAGCCTTTTTAGATTGTTTGCTGATGATGCGGTTATTTATAGGGAAGTAAGAAATTTGGCCGATTGCTTAGAAATTCAGCGCGATCTGGATGTTATTTTGGTGCGCTGAGTGGCAACTTACTCTAAATTGTAAAAAGTGCAAGACAATGAGCATAACTAACAAAAAGAATCCAATTGTTCAGAAGTACGAGTTAAACAATACAATTATTGATATGGTCGATTCTATGAAATATTTGGGAGTAACAGTACAAAGGAACATGAAATGGGACATACACATTATTCGTCAGTAGGTAGAGCAAATTCTAGGCTGCGATTCATAGGTCGAATCTTGAAAAATTGTAATGAACAAACAAAGGAGATAGCGTACAAATCTCTTGTGCTTCCACATTTGGATTATTGTTGTGCCATTTGGGACCCGTTTCGTAAGGGGTTGATCGAAAGTATAGAGAAAGTACAGAGAAGAGCCGCTCGATTCGTTACTGCTTGCTACAGTCCATATGAAAGCGTCACAGAACTGATTAGTATATTAGGTTGGGAGTCTCTGGTAGATAGACGACACCAGGGCCGCCGTAAGCGGGCGTGCAAGGCGTGCACCGCACGCGGGCGGCACATCGAGGGGGGCGGCAAAACGAGTGATCGACAGTCGCCGCCCCGCGCTAGTTGCCACTCCATTGTCGCCGCGACGAAATTTGCAGTGTATTATGTAGCGGGCGACCTTTTTTCTTAGCTCAACAGCTGATTCGGGCGGCCGGCGACACTGGGGATGGCAACAAGGGGGGCGGCAAAAAAGTTCAAAGGGGCGGCAATCTCACAGTTTTTTGACCGGGTTCGGAAATTTCCGAGATCCACCACTGGCTGTAGTTAGACAGGGGGCGGCATAATCGGTATTGCACGCGGGCGCTCAAACAGCAAGCGGCGGGCCAGGACGACACACGTTTCGTTTTAAACTTATTGGTAAACATGCATACTCCCACTTTCACTTTTGAGTATAGTGAAATACTTCTTCCACCAACCTATTTGAGTCGGAAGGACAGGAAAGACAAAATTAGAGAAATAAGGTGCCGGACTGATTCTTATATGAATTCTTTTTTCCCTCGTACCATTTGGGATTGGAATGCACAGCAAAGAGATTAGCTTTGGTGCTGAGCACCCTCTGCCACCCAAAATTTTGTGAATGCAGAGTATATATGTAGATGTAGATTAAACACATAAGATTTTAGACTTTTGTCAGCTATAAAAGCACTATTAATGAATTCATCTTATTATTTTGAATAGACTAATTGTCCATCATGCATGGGTGCCATGGGTGCTATGAAAGAAAATATGCAGAAAAAGATTAAGAAACAAAATTTTTATTATTAAATTCCCTGCTTGAATAATAACTTAAGGCACCTAGGTTGTTGTCCAAATTTGTTCACACTGTCAATAAATTAAGTGTCCTTAGTTAATAAGTGTTATATATCATGTATAAAAAAGATACAGATGCACCCCCCTTAAAGTAATCCTTCCGGCACCCATGCCTACATGGTAAACAACATTACACATAAACTAATTATATGTTTAGAACAGGGCTGGCGTTAGGGGCGGGGGGAAGGGTAAGCAGGTCAAAGTACCCGGGCCCGCCGGCTGAAGGGGTGTCCAATCACCGGCTGCAGGGGCCCTGGCTTCGAAGTCAAGAATCCGCCTATAGTCGCCCGAATAGTTTCTAGAGCTAAAAAAAGGTCGCCCATTTTACCCCAGGCCCGAAATTCCTAGTGCCGGCCCTGGATTAGAATCAACTTTCATTCTTATACCTCCTCCCAGAGATGTCTTTTATCCTTATTAAAAAAAAAAAATCTGAAACATTTTATATGTTATTAGAATTTATATAGTAGACTGTTAATGTTTTTTTTTTCATTTCAGAAAAATATTGCAGAATTTGATTGGAGTGAAGAAACTCAAGGGCTAATATTGAGTTCCTTCTATTGGGGATATGTCCTGACCCATCTTCCAGGTGGTATTCTTGCCGAAAAGTTTGGTGGAAAGCATTGTTTGGGAATTGGGATCCTCTGCACTGCTATCTTCACACTACTCACCCCAGTGGCTGCAAGACTTGGTGGTGCACCGTGGCTGATTGCAGTCCGAATTTTGGAAGGTGTTGGAGAGGTGTGAATATTTATCTTTATTGCACTACATCACAGCTACGACAGTCCTAGCAAGCCAGTAGTGAGGGAACCTTGCTTTCAAAATGAGTACAGTCTTTGGAAATGTAAACATTCAAAAGATAATGATAAAAGTGATGACTTATTGATCATTGTGATAGTACTTTATCCTATAAAATATTATTGAAAGTACCAAAGGTTTCTTTTTTTGTAGAGTTAAATGGAAGCACCAATTTAATATCATAAGGATTTTAAGCTACCAAAAATCAAGGCCAAAGTAATTACTTTTATTATAATGGATAATTGATTCTATCCCGGAACAGTTTTTTCTTTTACTTACCCCATTTTTCTTTCACCTGATCTTTATCTTCACTTCTTTGAAACAACCAGGAGATAGTCAAAAATATTTTGATGGAACTGCTCTATTTGTTCTCACTACATTTTTAATAAGAACTCCAAGCTCCTTCACCAACATATACCCTGTAAATTCCCAGCACTCTCTTCACCATCGTTCTTAATTTTTTAATTGTGATGGAGCTAACACTCCAGTGTCAGTTCTCCTAGTCATCCATTTACCCCCTTTTTTATAAACATATATTTTTTTAAAATTCTTTTATAATTGGAATTTTAAATTCCTCCCCCATTTACTATTATGATTTACAAATTTTAATTCTAAATTCCTTAAGCGTTTTTGGAAAATTATTCATCACTACACTTGGTAATTTGTTCCAATCCCTGACACCATTATCAACAAAAGAAAATTTTCCCCCTCCCTTATGCATGAAATTGAGTGCAAACTTGTGGTCATGGTCGCACTATTCCTAATTCTTTGACCAATATCCCTCTAAGCTCCATAACCAACATATGCTCTGTATATATCCAGCACTGTCTTCATCCTCTTCCTTTCCTCCAATGAGTCCAAACACAGCTCCCTTATCATATCAGTTACTGACTGGGTCCTGCGATAATTTCCACAAACAAATCTAACTGCTCTTCGTTGCACACCTTCCAACTCTTTGATAGCCAAAATGTTGTTCCCAAACTACACCACCATATTCAACCAATGGTCTGACCAAAGTTTTGTAACCCAATTCCCTAACTTCTCTGGTACATCCTGTCATCACCCTAACCATTAAATGAAGGATTTTGTAACCTTTTCCTACCACCTGCCCAATGTGCTCTGCCAAACTGAGTTTATTATCAAACGTTATGCCAATATATTTACGATTAAGGAGGAAAACATAACAGGGCAAAGAAGGTGTGCTCCATTGTAATTAAATTAATACACTGAAATGTACATGAAATCATCATCTTCCAGTTAAATCATTAAATGATGTGGCCTCTTAGAGTTAGGAGTTCAAGTAGAGCTTGAGCAGTCTTCTCCAGGCTGAACGATCCCGGGCGATATTCAGCCAGGGTTAACTCTAACAACCAAGCGTATGTCCTTGTAACCACAATCTGTTGGTCTTACTCTCAGTCTCTGATGATCTCTTGGCTCCACTCTAACACTGCTTTTGCCTATCTTTTGTCTTTCATCTGAACAACATGGCATGCCCACAGCCCCTCCTAAAAGGCAGTCTTCTTCAAGATATCTGTGACTCCTGTAACTGATTTAATGTCTAAGTCTCTCTTCTTTTTTTTCTAGTTAGCATGAAATATCTTTTCTGAAAATTTGTTATTAGGTCAAAGCTTCAAAATTTCTTGTTCCGTCATATATCTGCTGGTTAATTGGAATAAGAATGAGGACAATTTTTCATAGCTTAATTTAGTGGCCTGCAATAACCTTGCTTAAACAATGTTTTAGTTCTTTAATGTTTTCATGTAAAGTGGTTGTTATAGCAAACTAAATGATGGCATATTATATATCGGTCACTAAATATTTCTTGTAAACAACTCATTTCCTGTTTGGTAGACTTTGTGAATGAACAAAATTAAAGGGCACAAAATTATGAGCTAGTTTATACTTCACTTTGTCCATTTGTCATGTGTCAAGTAAATCAGTTTGTTGCCACACAAAACTTATTCTTCATCAATGTCAACAAATCTTATATTATTTTTATTAATTGTTCACTTTATTCAATTTCAGGGAGCAACATTTCCTGCAATTAATGCTCTATTAGCACACTGGATTCCTGCAAGTGAAAGAGGAAGTTTGGGGTCCTTTGTTTTCTCTGGTAAATTATTTTAATACTGAAAGTCCAATTGGAATTACTATGAATTAGATTGTTTTGTTGAAAGACAAAACTCGGTGAATTAAATAAAGTATGAACTCATGGAAATGGCATAGCTGATTTGACTAAAGAAAGACTGCAATTTTTTAGTAGTGCTTATCGTATTTTAATATATTTCCTGTTTTTATTTTAATAAGTATTCTCCCAAAGTCTTGGGGTGAAACTTCAATGAAAACTTAATCTCTAAATATTTGAGTGACGATAAACTTTGATATAATTCATTGATCTTTATTTCTGTTATATTTTATTAAGATGTATCTAAAGATTACAAAGGTCCTCGGCAAGCAGTAATCCTCACCTCAAAAGTGCACACTAAATCTTCTCGCTCACTGGCTGGTTCTTGTTACTCTTATTGTTCCCATGGCTACTAATTCCTTTTATAATTTCTCCATGTTATGCCACATGCTTTTATTTCATTCTAGTGCCACTCTGGTATCTTTTGCACAAATAATTTGAAGTGCAACTTTTTTTTTCATGAAAATGCAGTGTCATAGAAGAATTTCAAAGACATCAACTGCACTCCTTTCTCAGTTATATGAATGTACATCAGTGAGGTCACTAAGGTGCAGCTAACACAAAATTATACAGTTTCTATCTTCTCTTAGGCCACATTAGTGAAAACATTTAGATTAGCACCAGTCAAAGCATTTAGATTTCAGAGGGCCCTTGAAAGTTAGCCATAGCTATCCTGGTGCCCATTCGAGAACTGTATACACCAACTTTTTCTGTCACTGTCTGTAAAAGGCGTTTTTGATCAAATATAATAAATAGCTGCCAAGTTGAAAATGAGAGTAATTATCACTCTCAGAATGTTGCAGTTAACACAGTTTACATGAAGCTAATTATCTGAAAAAACTTTAAAAAATGTCTGTGAAATAGTTCAGTTACACTTTAAGTACAACTATACAGATAATATAATAATATAATAACAATGAGCAGGAAAATGCTTTAAGGCAATAAAACTAAGGATGGATAGGGAAATATGACCCAACAATTACCAAAGATGAAGGCGGCTAGGACGACAAACACAAAAAAAAACTAACACAAAAAAGTGCAATATTTCAGCAATAGCCTTATTCGTGCGGAAATAAGAAGTGAGGCACCAGACGGAATCAGATGTGTACACAGCGACCGCCATTTGCCCGGTTAAGGTGCATAGATAGATGATATATTTATAATCTGAAACCACAGGGAGAACCACCTTCCAGATTTCCTCAACCCCTTTAACAATAACCATTCTGTGGACTTATTCACAACCGTACCTACATTTTGACAGATGCCATCCCTTCCAAATCAAAAGTTCCCTTGCTTGCAGCATTGCAGTCCATGGTAGATGAATATTCCAATCATGATTACCTTTACAGCATACATTTCCCAATACGACCCCTTGATCTTGTACATGAAATTTTGTTATGCGCCATCCACTGTTTACACAATTGGCATCCTGTTAAACGATCTGCAGCTCCACATTCATCATCCACTTCTTCACTGAACTCCATTCCATTAACCAACATAATTTTCCATGTCTCTTCCCATATCCAATTCACTGCCCCCCAAACATGCTTCTGCAGACCACCTCATCTCAAGAATGTCTTGGTCTACATGGATCTTGCCCAGGCAATAGACTACACTGCAAAACTTGCAATATGCTTCCAGCCACTACTATTTTAATCCCATCACAGGGGAATCTTTTCCTATTATTGGACATTCCACCAACTACCTGCTTCCATAGCACAGCTTCATATATAGCCCTCACCACTAACCAACTGTACATCACAAAGAACTGTCACAGGCAATCAGTTTGTACCAGTTACATTCAATGGATAGCCCAAGCCAATTTCCACAACATTAACAGCCTCAACAGCACTTTCAAAGAGAGAGCTGTCAGAAATTTTTGTGACACTACCACTCTTTCACAATTCCGCAACTGGTCTATCAACATATCCTTGACACCGGGCATTCCCCTGGTCTTAATCTCTGTAAGACATCACCATTAAACCTGTCAAGTTTTATTTATACAGGAGGCTGTGGGATGCACATAGCTCACTTGCCAAATGGCTCATACCTTTCTACATGAATAAGGCATTAAACATGTACAGTTGTGTTTTTATCATGTTTTTTGTGCTTGTTGTAGACCTAACTTTAGTGAGTGTTAGGTTTATTTTCCCTATCCTTTGTTATATGTGTACCATATATATTATAATACAGAAAGGGAAATGCTTTAAGGCAGAGTAAAAAAGGAAAGGTAGAGAAAATATATCAAACACTGAAATCTTGCATTATTCATATTCATCTTTTTATGTCCATCGCTGCTTGCTGCCCTGATCTATGGTAAGTGTCAGGTTTCTTTTCTTTATCTTCCTTATATATAATTGTTTAATTTTTTTCTGACACAAATTTTTTATTTACTTAATTTTGATACTTTTCATGGCCTCTACAATGTTTCATGTAGGTTCATATTGATTTTATATATTAAGCCATCTTCTTTTGTAAGCAGTGGTTTTTCCCCTACCCTAATTTGTATTTTCTAAATTAGTTTCTATAATTAAAAAGAAATTACCATTTTCGAATGAGTTGTGGGACTTCAAATTGTGAGTGCATTGTAAAGGTTTCTGTAAATATAGCAACCACTTGCAGAATAAAAAGACAGTACTATTAAGGCAACGAATTCTGGAAGCACCACTTGTATTTTGACGTTAGAAGAATTATCCATTCTTTTGCTCTCAGCACAGATCATTATTTGCTAGTATCAGACAGCAGCAAATAATGATCTACTCTAGCCAATATACGCGAAGTTTCTGTAAAACACAGCATAATAAATTATATAACACATGTTAAAATTTGATTGAAAAATACTCTCAATTTTTGTTCAACCAATAACATTAATATTTTGTGGAATATATATGAATTTAGATTGTAGGGCCATCATTTAACATCTTTAATGAAAAAAAAAAAATATTTCCTATAATACATCACTTTTACTCCTACGTGATACATTTTAACTTTACATGGAAAAGAAAGGGAAAATACACCCAACACTCACCAAAGTTGAAGGGAGTAGGGCAGCAGCAACACAACACAACACACAAACAAAGAAAAAACAATATTTCAGGTGAAAATACCCTTTTTCAAGTTAACAGAGAGGTGGCTGGTCTTTCGCAAGACCTGCATTGGACGCAGCCATTCATAGAACGCAACAGACCTTCGGAGGTGGTGGGGGCAGCAACAATAATATAACCGCGAGTATACGAAAGATTAAAATGATCAAAAAATAGTAGTTATTAAAAATATAAATAAAGAAAAAATATATATATATATATAAAATTTGAAACTATTGTACTGGCCAGTGGTGGGTGTATAGGGTGAGGATGGAAGATGTTAACGGAAATTAAGGCCTGGGGGATGTCTAGTCTGAAGGATGTGTTGATATGCCAATTCCCACCTGCGGAGTTCAGATTGAGAGGTAGTGTCTGGAAGTACACTAATGGCTCTGAGTGTGAAGCAGTAATTAAGGTCGCGGGTGTTGTGGGTACTGGCATGGTGAGCAATGGAGAGGTCCAGGTTTTGGGAGTAAACTGTCTGTCTGTGACCATTCATTCTGATGGATAATGAGTTTGTGGTCAGGCCAATGTAGGAACTTGGACAGTGGAGGCAGATGAGCTGGTAAATGAGATGGATTGCTATAGGTAGTGGTAGGTGGATGCATGCCGCAAGTTTTGCAATGGGGTCTCTTTCAAGGGAAGGAAGGATCCAAACGGTATTTAGGAGCATCAAGTACTGGCATGGTGAAACTTATGTGTTTTAGGTGTACAGAATTTTTTATCTCTTTACATTCTCAAAAATCTACATACACTATTCCTTTACTGTGTTTATTATTATTATTAGTTTTGACAAGAAGAAAAAACTGACCATCAGATATAGTTATCTGGTTCCAACCTTATGTCTTCAAAATCCACTGTCAATAAAGGATTTAAGTCTAAAACTTTCTAATTGATCCTGTGTTTTTCATGTATTTGTGACATACTATCACCACATTATGAAAGTGATGGTTTCTATTTTCTGTAGTTGATTTTAATTGTGAAATGTCTTATTGGCTGTTGATAATATTCATACTTACCTACTTATATTTTATATACGTTATTAATTTAAATTCTTTTGTTGTTTGAGATACAGTTTTCAGAAGTTATTCCAGTCCACATCTTCCTAAATACAAGATTCATGTGTTAGGTATGGATGTGTACACAACTTTCCCCTTGCCATATGTCTCATGTTGCATGAATAAGGTTGTTCACCAGAATATTGTAAAATGAGTTCAAGTTTTTGTGTTTGTCTGCCACTTCCTCTTCATATGTGGTAAGTGATGGGTTATTTGCCCCATCTTTCATTATTTTAATTGCCTAACAGCAGTTTCATTATTACCATTATCTAAATACATATACAGATTTCCTCACTTCCTTATGCCAGTAGCTATCTACATCTTATTACCAATGTACATTTCATATATACCTCACCATTATCTTCCAATGACTCCAAATCCAGTTCCTGTATCGTATGTTCCAGAATATGAGGTACGTGAAGTGTTAATTCACTAGTTTTATTCTTTGACAGGTTCGCTGGTAGGAACTGTAGCAGGAAATTCTCTCAGTGGACTGTTACTCCATCTGACACACAATTGGGACAATGTTTTCTATATGTTTGGAGGCCTTGGAGTTGCTTGGTTCATTGTATGGCAACTTCTGTGCTACAGCAGTCCTTCTTCACATCCCTTTATTTCAGAAGAAGAGAAAAAGTACCTTGACAGCACAATCAGTGGGCTAGAGAAAGAGAAGGTAAGAATATTTTCAAGTATTTCATGTATCTTATTCGCCTAAAGTTTTCCTTCCTTCCCATTACTTAATGTTTTCAGAAGATCTCCTTATAAAATGCTGACACACTTTTTTCAGTACAATTCTGATGTTAGGTACATTAGTTATCACAGTCACCAGTGGCTCTTGTTAAAAAAAAAATATATACATACAAGTTGCTCGACAGTAGAAATATCACTAATTATGCATTACTTTTGCTACGGTTAGATGTACTTGGAGGAAAAACTTGTTGCAGCCATGCAAGACAATGCTCAAATGGAAGCTCAAATGTCATTAAAATAAGAAGTAAAATATGTTGCAATACAGTAATACCAAGGCACTCTAGTTACGAAAATTAAAGTTCACTAATCTTTAATCATTATAACTTCTGTAAACATATCTATAGTAAATAGTTAACATTATATAAACTAAAGCTCTCAATTAGTCGTCTTATTCTAAGGATTCCCAAGATTTAGAAAAGATCTGAGAGAGTATTATATTTTGTTCTCGTACCAGAGAGCTCTATAATTACTATTAATTTAGTCATAACATTTTCAATTTAGGGCCTTAACATGTTTTTTCTTTTAATCTGAAATCTGTTTAAGCTTATTTGTTCCCATATCGGACACCATAAACACATCAATTAATAAGGATGGAGATAAATATTACCTATCAAAACTGATGATAAGATAACCTGTATAATTCTTTTTCAAATGAATTACAGAGAGGATCTATTATTTACCACATACCATGGGAATACTGTACAGCTACACAAAAACAAGAATAAACACATAACTAATAAAGAATTTGTTACTAAAAATTCTTACTTTCATCCTTCTTTTAATGCACTTGTGCTCTTCTGCAATCTCATGTGGTAGATAATGGTTCCTTTTGCTATATCTGTTTCTATGAGAATACATAAATGAAAGGAAGTGGCTTCTAGGCGATATAAATAATAAGGAAAGGGAAATTAGCTCATACCATATCAAAGTTGATGACTAAGATGAGAGAAAACACATAAGGCACACACACAAATACAATAATTCAGTATTTACCTTCTTCATGTAATAGAGAATGTGCCATTTGGTTCCTGACATGTGTGCCCACAGAACATCCCCCATGACTGGCTAGGTAGTTGGAGAAATGGCGGGGGAACAGCTAAGGATTGGACTGTCGATATATCAGCAATGTCTGAGATAATATGGTGCAGGTGATGGTAAAATGAATATATATAACAAAGGGTACATAGAATTGACGCAAAAAATTATTACTAGTTAAAATATGTAAAAATAATTAAATAAAAGTGATGAGTTAAATGGTAGGATTTTATCAGTGGTTGAGGCCAGGGGGTTGTCTAGTAGCCAGGATGTTTTGCTACACTAGTTCCAATCTCCGGAGTTCTGATGCAGTGGTTCTATGCTCTCACAGTAAAGCAGTCGGTGAGGTTGTTGGAATCATGGCTATTGGCATTTTTTGGTATTGGAAGCTACAAGTTTTTGTCTGTGGCCATTCATTCTGAGAGTTGCTGTGTGGTAAGGCCTATATAGGAACTAATGCAGTGGCAGCTAATTGGTATTAGACATGAGTAGTTGAACATGTGGCATGTCCAATGATGGAGAAAATTTCCCCTATCTTAGGATTAGAATATGTACTGGTGGTGGATGCAGTTTGCAGGTGTAGGTCCACAAAGGTTGAAATCCATTCAGTGTGGATCAACATCTCCAACCCCTTGTACAAAATCTTTCCACCTATATCAAAGATACCCCACATTTCCTTGAACACCTATCCACAGTCCAGACACTTCTACCTCCAGACTTCTTCCTGGTCTCCATTGATGCAAGATCCATGTATACAAACATTTCCCACAGTCAGAGACTCAGTGCCTTGGAACATTACCTAGATCTGCGACTGCCACATAGTCAGCCTAGTGCATACTTTCTTTCAACCGAGGTCCATCTCTCCAAAAATTTCTTTACCTTCAATTCTATAGTACATCACCAAATCTGCGGCACAGCCATGGACACTTGCATGCCCTCATCTTATGCCAACCTATTCCCTGGGCATCTGGAGGAACATTTCCTGAGCCACACTCCCTTTAAACCAACTGTGTGGTTCAGATACATCGATGATATATTTATGATCTGCACCTACAGTGAAAACCAACTCATTGAATTTCTCCAGTCCATAAACAATAGCAATGATTTCATTGATTTCACCTGGACCTACTCCTGCTCTCACATCACATTCCTCAATCTGGACATCATACTCAGGCAGGGTGCCCTTCATACCTCAGTCCACATTAAACCAACTCATTTATAACAATACTAGCTGTTACCCGCAACATCGTATATGTGGACTTACAATTTCATTGCAGGAATTGGATATAGAAATTTGTCCCAATCAACATTGAGTCAGCATAATATGACAGGAAATCCATCACTATACCATTCTACCATCAAACCTGAAGATAATCAATTTCCAACATGTTTAATAACAGAAAAAAATGAAGGTGTAGGGAGATGGTTAACTGAGGGCAGCTTCAATTTCAGATTTGTCTTCTCTTCTTTATTCAGCATGAGCATCAGATTCTTGGATTCTAATAACTTTAGCTGCTTGCGCTCTGCTAGAGCTATACCTTAGATCTGGTTTACTCCTGCGAGGCATGTCAAAAAAAGAAGACAAACTGATGCCAGAAACTTTTAGGCAGACAGAAAGTAATAGTACAGTGCAGCACAAATAGACATCTATGCTAAATAATAAGTTTGTCTGTAAATAAAATTTATTAACAGATCTTACATTAACTGACTGTGAGGGAAGCAATGTAATATTACACACTTAGGCATGCATCCATCTGCCTGTCACCATTTGATAAGTTAGCAATACTTTGAGACTAAAACTGTTATTCATTCTTGAAAATGTATCCTCTGTTCTTTCTAAAGATACAAAGTATTACCTTGTCAAATTCTATCACTATTGGTATAGATATTTAGTCATCAAAATACAACAAAAAGACAGAGACTTACTTTTGCATTTATAACATTATTAGTGTAGATCACCTGTGATAGAAACAAAGCCTGAGGGACCAGTATAGCATAAATAAAATATATACTTACAGTGCTGTTTGGCTGCCTATGATTTGCCATGCATTCCACCCCTGAATTTGTGTGACCTACATTTTAACATGGAATCCTTATGACGGAACTTCCAGGCTTGGCTCATATGATGAAAAGCAATTCTTAAACAATCTTGTGCCCAGTGGGATTTGAACTGGAGACCACATGGAGAACTTTAGAAAGCAAGCACCTAATTCACTGCACTACCAGCCCACTCCATTGGTAAGCATTACAGAGATGTACACATTATGTGTGTCTGCCTTTCACAGTTCAGTCAATTTTTCATAATTTCTTGACAATATGTATTAGCTATACAGAAATAGTATCTAAATTCTTTCCTAAAGGCAAATAGAATCTCAATTTCTTGACAATATGTATTAGCTATACAGAAATAGTATCTAAATTCTTTCCTAAAGGCAAATAGAATCTCCTTATCAAATTTTATCATGATCGAATAAGCCGTTTAGCCCTAAAAATCTAATGAACAGACAGACAGCTACTTTCCCATTTATAATATTAGTGTAGATCTTGCACTTTGATAGCTGCCATCCATCCCATACCAAAGATTTCTACCTGTATAGTCTTGCCATTCATGGAAGTTGCATCCGTTCTGATGCTCATTCCCTCCAACAATACTCCCAGAACCTATCCCAAGCCCTTATTTCCCTTGTTACCCCACGGATCTCGTATATATACAGATCTTCCATGCGATCACTCACCCTCCACATAACCACTGTTGCTTGTCACCCACAAAAACCAACCATAGCCCTGCCTTTGTCACCCAGTTCTCTCAATGGCCTCGAGTCCATCAAACACATCTTGTGACAGGGGGTATAACTTCCTTCGCTCCTTTCCAGAAATGCGCACTCTTCTACCCAAAATTCTACCCACTGTCCCCCATACATGTTTTAGCAGACCACCCAATCTTAAGAACATGTTGGTCCACAAATACCCTCCATCAGATTCTCCAAAAACATTGTATGGATCTTTCCCGTGCAAGAGACCTTGCTGTAAAAGCTGCAGCACATTTCCACCCACAACTACATATTATAATCATACCGCAGGAGAAACTTTCCCCATCATTGGACATGCCACGTGTTCAACTACTCATGTCATATACTAACTAACTTGCTGCCATTGCACTAGTTCCTACATAGGCTTCACCACAAAGTAACTCTCAGTCAGAATGAATGGCCACAGACAAACAGTCCACACCAGCAACTTGTACCTTCCAGTACCAGAATATGCCAATAGCCATGATTTCAACAACCTCAATGACTGCTTTACTGTGAGAGCAACCAGAGTTTTCCTGATAGCACTACTGCCCCAGAACTTCAGAAATGGGAACTAGCGTACCAGAACATCCTGGATTCCAGTCACCCCCCTGGCCTTAACCACCAATTAAATACTACCACTTAACCCATCACTTCTGATTTTTTTTCTACTTACATATTTTAACTAGCCATAATTTTTTGCATCAATAATAGGCACCTTCTGTTATATATATTCACTTTATCATCACCTGCATTATATTATCACAGACATTGCCAATATATCGATAGTCAAATCCTTATGTAAGCTACCTTAGAATTTGTTAAATTCGAATCTTTTGCTACAAGACATTGGGAACAGGTATATTATAGAAGCCGACACTGCAGCTTATAGCCACATACAAGACAATTTAAAATCCAAAAACTAACTAAACAAATAATACTGATTGTAAACAAACGGTAAATAATAAAAAGTAAACCTTAAACTCACCTAAATAACTGCAATAAAGAATAATACAGCTTGTTAGGCACTAAACATTGTTACGAAACAATATCACCATTTTAAAACACTTTTTGATGTGGTAAAGAGCATTTATTATAATAATAATCAACCATGAGAAACTAAATTTTTCAATAAGTAACACATGAAAAATAGTCTCAGGCAGCTTAATACAAGAAAACATAAGTTTTAAATCCAGTCAAACAAACCACTATTTTTAAACACTGTTAACAACACATTTAAATTAGTTTGAGATATCAACCAATAATGTAATAAAAGCTTAATTTATCCCTGTACATCATGCTGAAATTTCAAGCAGTTCTATACAGTTAATCAAGCCTGAGAGGACTTTCTAAATTAATTGCATCTAATTTGACAAACTGCCAGTTTACATTAATTATCACAGTAAAAGTATATGAAGTCAGGGGATAAAATTACTTTTGAAATATATAATAGCGATCATAGTATACGATGCCGAAAACCGTTTTTCAAGATAGGCTTTACTGTCATGGTAATTCTAGGGAAACTTTTGGAAAATAGGAAATTAAAATGGAGTTTAGCCAAGAAAACACCAGTATTTTAGGAAATTAATTACTAGACAAGTACACCAGCTAAAGACAAGACTGGGATACCATTGTAAAGCTGAGAAACAGGAGTATTCAATGAAAATAGTTTCAAAACCCAATCAAAATATTCCCGCAAAATATTTGGACAATAGAAATACAAAGGAGGTCTATGTCATAGAGACAAAAGCAGTATCACTATGCGGCAACACATTTTAATTTATTAAAGACAAACCATTATGTTTACGATAAAAATCATAAGAGCGAAAGATGTTTTTTATTCATTTCCATAAAAAGTATAAAATTCTTAGAGCTCTAGGTTTCTTCATTTCTATTTTTAGAGGCACTAGAAGACAGATGTCATTGGCCCAGAGCTATATAGGAAGCGGGGGGGTCACAAGGTCTTCAGTTGTCAGTGGTCAGTCAAGTGGTGAAGACCTGTTGCTCGGCGGAGTGAGAAAGTCCGTTTCGGCTCGTGAAAATAGTTCCGGGCACATGCTCTAGGAGCGGCCATCTTGAAAATTTTGGAATTGTGCAATCTGATCTGAACTTTGAACATGTAACTTTAAATTTTCTCAGGGGTTTGGTCCATCTGTCTTCTTCATTTCATAACTTCCAAGCTTCTTGAAATGAATGTCCAATTGCTGCTCAACGGTAATATTGAACTTTTTGTTTTGTTTGATACCAGAATATAGTGATGGTTAAACTTTTGTCAGTGATTTTATTTTCATAGTTTAGAACTGAACCTTTTCTTTCCCAAGGTTAAATAGTGGAAAGTGGTGACCGTAGTATTTTACAGTTGATTTTATCCAAGGTGTTTTTCACGGTTTAGGAATTTTGTACAGTTTGAATCTTTGACAAAACTTTAGTTAAGGTGACTACTGATAATACAACCCCTATATCAGTTAAGTTACTTACACTTAGCTGTTCCTCCACCATTTCTCCCACTACCTAGCTAGTCATGGGGTGACATACAGTGTGCACACATATCCGGAACCAAATGGCTCATTCTCTATAACATGAAAAAGATTAATACCAAAATATTATATTCGTGTGTCTGACTTATGTGTTTTCTCTTGTCGCGGGTGTCATCTTTGGTAAGGTATGGAATGGGTTAATTTCCCTTTCATTTATTATTTATGAGATCACATAGTGAGACAGAGATTCTGAAGTTGAAGGCAGAGAGATTCAAAACACACAATCCTTTGTCACATGTGGTTTAAAAACATAAATAGATTTACAGATCAGAGTCATTAACCAAAGATCAGTTTATGGATAACAAATGTTACTTCAAAATCACTACAGGCAAATGACTGGATAGTTCCTTTAAAAATTCCTTCCACTCAATTTTGCTCTCCCACCTCTAATGATCTAAATGTTGACAAGTTGAGAAAGAAGGAATAAAAAAAGAAAAAGAAAGAATGAACTGCCCATGTTTCAGATATAAGCAATAAAAGAAACAATTAGGCAATGAAAATTTGTAGTTTGAATGATATTTGTGTAGTTTACAGGAAAAGGTTTGGTCATTTATTTATTTTTCAATCTTGTTTCATGGATCCCTGCTGAGGAAGGACCTCAGTGTAAGGGAGAAAAGCTGATACCAGGGGTGTAGTATCAGGTTTCGTCACCTTAACTGAATCTTGACTTGTTGAAAGTTCTTCTAAATTTGCATTAATAAATTTAAATGACCATGTGTCCGCCTGGATGTTTCAACTGTAAAGCTTATCGGCCGCCACAAAGCTTATTTGAACCAAAACCTGAGGAAAGGTTACAGTTCACTACAAAAGCATGTAAAAATCCACTTTGATGAAAAATTTGAAGTTAATTGCACAGTCACATTTTGAAAAATAGCATTTACAGTTGAGTAGGCAATCGATTACAAGGTATGAAGAGGAAGAAGTTCCTGACTAAACCCCTTTAGAAAATTTTTCGGTCCATAGTCTATACAAACATTAGTCACTGGCGAGAAAAAGTCAACATGACGGTGAGTCGACCATGCTGCCTCTCAAAGTTCAACACAACCGGAAATCATCCTGGTCTAACCAACAGGCTCACACCGACACGATGAAACACACGCACGCATAAGGTTCCTGGATAAAGACGAAATCGAAAGACCACCAGACGGCCTGAGCATCACAATTTATACCCTCAGCCACATGATAGATGTGTTCTACTGCTTATCAAAAAATATTCTAAAAAGATGTAATTATAGATTGTGTTAAAAATTTAATCATGTGTAGCCTGGCTTTTAAGGTTTATAAAAAGTATTTGGCTGAAATTCTAAAATAATTCGCTTTCTTGTAAATGAATTAATTGTGTAAGAGCATTGGTAATTAGTTTCCAAAAAACAGTTGGTGAAACCCCCAAATGTATCTTGATTTGAGCAATTTTTAGATGTACCTGCTGGATTACAAATTATTGTGATAAAATTAGTATCAGTGTGTTCAGTGCTTCAAAGGTGTAAATTTTATTATTATTGGTGGTGTATTAGCAAAGTTATCTGTTTACCAAAAATCGGGTTTGAAACTATTGAGACGCCTTAACGTAAAAACCTGTTTCATTTTAATAATTATTCCATGTATTTTATATCGAAAAAGTGGTATCATATGAATTTTCTTTGAATTTTACTATGTATTTTAACAGTGGTTTTGTTTACGGAAGTGTTCTGGTTTAATTGCAATTTAATTTCGAAATTACCTCGCTTTTGTTTACGACGAAATAACTTTAAAATTGATTTAATATTTATTCTACTGCATGGAATGTTTTGAAACTTTAATATGTTATACTAGATTTTTCGTTCTTTCAGGAAATTTACTTTTTTGTTCGGGAAATTATTGAAAACATAAATTTTATTTAATCTATTTGCACGGTCTGAACCTTCGGAATTTCAGTGAAATCAACTCTCTTTCTGATTATTATTATTATAAAATTACTTTACTGCACCGAAAAGTGTTAAGAATTAGTGAAATTATCACGTAACAAAAATCGATTGATTACAAATGGGATAATATTGGATAACCCTATTCCAGGATAGTTTAAAAGTGATTTACTCTTATAAATTGTTTATTTAAGGCCTATATTGTGTGTTGAGTGACTTTACTGTTTTTAAATCGGTTTATTTACTGAGTTAGGTTGCAATATCGGCTTCTGAATGAAACATTTCTGTCGTATCCTGTAGTTGCAAACTGAAAATTTGTATGTTTACTGAAAAGCTTACTCCCTCCCTTATGCTCTGTAGCCAAGAAAGCTAGAATTCACCAAAATTCTAAGGTGCTTACATCTGGGATTTGAAACATGTCATGGTTAATACACATACATACAATATGAGTCATAATCATAGTAAAAAAAATTATATGTTACAAAGACAAATAAAGAGAATAAAAATAAACATTAATTTTTACAACTGAATTTTGCAAAAGTCATATTTAATACAATTACTTGTTTTGTTCAACTTCTTGAATGGAGTAGAAGGAGTTGCCATTAAGATAATCTCTCAGTTTATCCTTAAATATATCTTCATTATCTGCGAACTGTTTTATACTCTTCAAAAGTTTACTAAACAAATGTATACCAGAATAATTAACTCTTCTAATGACAGAGATGTTTGTGTTTTGTGCAAATTATTTCTGTTTCTTGTATTGAAATTGTGTACCTGTGAATTAGAAGTAAACAGGTTAAAATGATCTATGAGAAACCCTACACAACATCCTAATAGCTC
Source organism: Vandiemenella viatica (assembly GCA_031002005.1). Classification (NCBI taxonomy): domain Eukaryota; kingdom Metazoa; phylum Arthropoda; class Insecta; order Orthoptera; family Morabidae; genus Vandiemenella; species Vandiemenella viatica. The sequence continues at coordinate 123,258,575 of CM061919.1, forward strand.
TTTTCTGTGTTTTGAAAACTTTTTTACTTTGTGAAGAGTTTCCCCAAAAATTATGCCATATGACATCACTGAATGAAAATATGAGGAGTACACCTGTTTTGTTAATTCTACATCTGTTGTTAGAGAAAGTGTTCACATTGCAAAGGTGATTACTTAACTTAAAATTTTTGAGAAAGCAATGGAACAGAGGCTTATTGACTTCCTAAACAAGCACAACATAATTACTCATTCTCAACATGGTTACAGGAAATACAGGTCTACAGAAACAGCAGTCACAATGTTTGTAGATTCGCTAAAGAAATCTCTGGATGATGGAGAGTATACAACAGCAGTACTTATAGATTTATCAAAAGCCTTTGACACAGTCAATCATCAGAGGTTACTTAACAAACTAGAAAAATGGGGAATAAGGGGTAAGGCCTATAAATGGATAGAATCATATCTGTCAAATAGAAAACAATTTACGACCATAAAAAGCAACACAGACTTTAAAAATGTAACATCAAACACCCTCACTATAAAAGCAGGAGTACCACAGGGCTCGGTGCTGGGGCCTCTGTTGTTCATCCTATACATAAATGATATCCCAAGACCAATAGGGGAGAATGATTCAATGGTTCTTTATGTAGATGATGCAACTGTGAAGATGTCAAACATCAAACTATGTAATCTAGAAACAATCCTTAATCTTTACTTCCAGAGACTAACAAAATGGTTAGAAGATAATTATCTTGTAATCAACTTAAACAAAACCCAAATGATATCATTTCAGTCGAAAAGAACAAGGTACTCTGTAAATTTAAACATAAGCAGTGAGCAAATAAAGGAGACAGAATAATGAATTGGGAAAAACAGGTGGATCAATGCTGTAAGAAACTAACCCCTATTGTATTTATGGTCAGCTACCTCCGAGAATTCTGTAGCAGGGATATTGTGATGACTATCTATTACTCCCTTTTTGAAAGCCAACTGAGATATGGTATATCAGCGTGGGGAAGGCCCACAGAAAATAACGTAATGAGAATACTAAAAATACAAAAACATATGATTAGAACAATACTAAAAGAAAAAAGAATGGTTTCATGTAGAAAATATTTTGTAGATTTGAAGATTCTAACATTTCCCTGTATATACATATATAAGACTATACTGCTCTCATTCACAAAGAAGGTTGTTAAAAAGAATGAGCAAGTGCACGAATATGAAACACGTAATAAAATTAATTTCAATTTACACGCACACAACACAAAAAAATTTGTAAAATGTCCTTCCTATTCGGGAGCCCAACTGTTCAATAAGCTTCCGACAGATATAAGATTAATTAGTAACAAGGGAGAACAGTTCAAACATAAGCTTAAAGAGTATTTATGTGATAAAGCCTTCTACTCAATCAAAGAGTATTTAACTGATGAATGAGGGAAGGAAAGGCAGAATAAAAAATTGTTTTTAGTAGTTGTTTGTACTTATATAGGATATTACAGCACATATTTGTCAATAACATGTAAAAAAATATGTATTAAATGATTTATAGTTAACTTAAGGCATAAAATTGTTAATTAAGATAAGAATAATATTGAATATACTGTACCTTGACTTGTCCTAATTCATTATACAAGTTGTATGTAAATGATGTATAGGACCAAATAAAATGAATGAATGAATGAACTTCTTCAGTATTGAAGTGATATGTTCATGCCAACAGAGTTTCTCATCTACTTTAATACCAAGGAATTTAATACTTTTTGTTTCTAAGATTGTGTTATTTTTATAGCTTACTTGTAAATCTGGCTGTGCATATTTTTTTGTTTTAAACCTAATATAATCTGTTTTTTCAAAATTTCATTTTAAAGAATTTGCCTTAAACCAGTTTGCTACATCACTAAGTACTTCATTTACATTAAATTCTAGATTGCTGTTTGGTGTTTTTCTCAGTCAGGTTAGTGTTATCTGCAAATAAAACACTCTTAACTTTGTAAGATAAGTTTCCAGGAAGGTCATTGATGTACAACAATAAGATGAGGGGATCTTAGGACATAACCTTGTGGAATTCCATGTTTTAGTTTCTCCCAGTCTGATGACACATCTTTATTTATTTTAGAATAAAAAATAGAAACTTTTTGCATTCGACTTTCCATGTATGATTTAAACAATTTACCTGCAGTTCCATAAATATTACAGTATTCCATTTTCTTTAAAAGTAATTCATGATTTACACACTCAAATGCTTTTGCAAGATCACAAAATATTCATGCAGTGCTCATGTTATTATTCATTTCCTCAAATGTGTTATTTAAAATTGAATATATATCCATTTCTATAGATGATCCTTTTTGGAAACCAAATTGTGATTTAGTGAGGCTATTATTTTGTGTAACATATTTTATTACTCTACGATACATGACTTTTTCAAAAATCTTTGAGAATTCTGAAATTAATGAAATGGGACGATAGTTATCTACACATGTTGCTTCTCCTTTTTTAAACAACGGTCTTACAACTGCATATTTTAGTTTATTTTGAAGCACACCTTACATTAAGGATTAATTACAAATGTGGGCAAGTACACGATTGAAACAATCTGAACATCTTTTCTGTAATTTACTTGAAATATTGTCATAGTTGGAAGAATTTTTAGTTTTTAATTGTTTCATGATGTAAGTACCTTATTACCGAAGAGGTTATGGGAAGGGAAGCTCAGTTTACCATGCCGATACCGATTATAAAACAATGTAACAAACCATTTATAATAATATTCTGTACATTTCTGATGGTTCCAGAACGTTTTAATAATAAATATCAAAGTGATAATAAGATTTGGTTAACAGTCCCACGTTGCGACTTTTCGAGAGTAAATTGTAGTTCATTGGGTTAATCTCAAAACCTTAAAAGTACATTTAAACACGTCCCGTAATAGTTTCTCCAATATTAAATAAATTCTAAACAAAGTAATAAACATTTAATAGAAGATAATAGAAAATCTAAAATGTGAATGATACTACGCAGTTAGCCGGTAAGTCAGACATGAATTTCAGCTAAAATAATATATCTCAATAAATAAAAACTTTTGGAAAGTACTTAAAATTAATAAAGGAACATTGTAAAAGTAATACCTCGGTCTGAAAAGTTGTAAATAAAAAGCCAAATTGTAGGACGAAAAGTAAGGAAATTACCGATTCTAAGGAAGTCCATATCTTCTAAACTACCGAACAAATTTGGATAATTTATACACCAATATAATCAGCAGAGATGGGAGAGCACTTCTAAAATAACTTAAAGCCCGAAATCTAAAATTTTTGACGGTCCATTTTTTGTACACAGATTTTTGAAATGATTACGTAATCCAGTGTAGCAACACACCCCAGCTAAATAAATCTATAACTCCGTTCTGGAGCACTTAAATCATTATTACCAAGAGACACTAAACACGTATTTTTGCGTGATCTACCCACTGTGAATTTCTGGTAAATATCGGGAGATAAATCAAAAATTTCTATGTCTATTTTGACCACTTTAGTCCTAGTTTGATATAGGGAATTGCAGCGCCATGACAGGCACTCTGGCCTGGATTGTGAGCGAAGCAGGACGTGTGCGTGTTAGGTTGCGGCGAGCTAGCCTCGGGTGGCATGACCATGAGGCTAGTCTACAAACGGGAAGGCTTGATGGCGGATAGGCGCCATATTGTGATTTTTTCAGTTACATAGTAAAATGTTGGGAATTTGAACTTTGAATTTTACCGGGGGAATTATCGGTTTGGTTATGCTTCGCTACTTGCAATTTTCGTGTGATGATATTCCGATGCCTTGCTAGCTGAACAGTTGTAATACAGTGACATTTTTGAATATATGTGAATAGTGAAACTTCATACCTGACTTTCATTTGATAGTATACCTTTCCTGTTTGGGGAATAACGAACAGGTGGCGACCATCTTGAAAACCAGTTAGCATTTTCCTTAGGCAATTCACGGTCAACAAACTATTTCAAGAACTTCAAGTATTCTCCAGTGATAAGTAAGTGAACTATCGTTAAGGAACGTAAAGCTGATACTGACCCCCATGATCCAGTTAGGTTCCTTACAATGAGTTTATTTATTTCTGAGACTGTTACTGGTGGCAATTGCATCTACTTGGAAAAGCAGTCTGAAGATGCCTGAGGACACAACGTGGGCATTGTTTTTCTATGCCTAAGTTCTTTACAACCGAAGTAAAATATTTGATAAATATTTCTCAAACTTTCCCTTCTTGACAACCACATTAGATTAAAACTGAATAGGAACCACTGGCATAGCTAGGTTACCAAGGGCCCTGGTGTAAAAAATTATTTTTTAAAATGGCTTTAAAAAAAAAAAAAATGAGAAGGTTACTAATTTGTGTGTATTTTCAATTTTTTTGGTTGATGGGGTATACCTTTACAGTGGTCCCATATAAATTTTATTAAGACCCACCCCCTCTTCCCCTTGTCACATTACCTTAGCTATGTCAGTATACCTTCAAAAGCTGTTTAAAGGGTCCTTAACACATTTAAAAACAACAGCATTTTCCAGTAGTTTGAGAGTCAGAAAACATGTTAGTAAGAATATTGTGTTATTTTATAAGTTTTCGAAGGTACTATAAAGAAATTTAAACATTTTTAGAAGCCTTTTGGCCACATTCATTTTCAGAGGTGTAAAACAAGATTATTCAAATTAGATCTAACACTTGCGTTTTAAAAAATTATATTAAGGAGATATCGTGAAATTAAAGAGAAGCTTTCACTGAACACATGGAGTGATTTTCGTAATGATTCTGACAATACATAAGCTGTAAAGGGAAAATTAAGGTTTAAACATAATTGCTGCTACATAGCATCATTTTGGAAGCAAAGGATTAAGATTAAGGGAAATAGATAATGAAGAATTAATATTACCATCAGATAGAGAATCGAATTTAGCAAAGTTTGAGATATATTACCGATCGCTAGCTCTCATATATTTGGAGATAATCAACACTAAAGTTTTTTAACTGACTTTGCACTTATAATCAAAGTCGATTTTCACTATCAAATACATTTGGGATCTGGACCAGTTATATGTCAAAAGTTGAGGAAATTTTTATAGAATATTTTGTAATAGAATCATTTCACAGACTGAAGAATTTTAGGAATGATGGCAGATTAAAGCTTTTACAACTTTAACTCGAAATCCACAAATCCTAGGAGAAAAACTCTCATAACTAAAATTGACATTTAAAATATGCTTCACAAAATATCAAAATTTTAGAATGATCAGAATAAAAATAAGGTTTCCCTTTGTCAAATCAATGGTATGCTGAGTCAGCTGGCCCAATATGAATATAAGGAGGCACTTCTAGCCTAGGGGAGGTGCAGTAATTCGGCAGAAATTGAACCGAGAGGACGGCGTGTTGGTCGGTCTCGGAGATGTAGAAAATTTTAGTAATGATGCAGCAGTGGTGCGGGCTCAATCGTCCTTCGAGATGAACTTTTAACTTTTTTTCTAAGAGGTTAGGAGGAAGTTGCTTACAGCGTGAAGATAGTTTAACCAGTAATAATTTATTTTGGATAGAAGTTCGATGCTTTTCTATTAGGTCTACGCTGGTATTGAGTTTATGTAAGAACTTTTGCAAAATATATGACTTTGAATTTAGCAGGAAGTCTCGAGTTTTTGAGATCATAACTTTATCCCTTGAGGTAATTAAGAGGGGTTGGTGACCGTAAACAGAATCGGTTAAGGCTACCAGACACGATCACAGTTAAGACAGCTGCTGTAAGCCACAACCCAACTTCAAAGAGAGGTATTTTACATCCTTTAAACCCCTTAATTTTTATACAAATCCACAGTGTTCACCCAATTTTGATGGAACTATGGAATTTTTAAAATAAAGAGAAAAATACTGTCAAGAATTTGTTTACAGAAATCCAAACCCTCTTCTCTTTTCCACCCCCTCAATTTTTGTCAATGTTATTTACACAAAGCTACATTCATCACCATTTAACTGATCTCCATAAAAGTTGGCATATACATGTATTTCTTAATGGAGAAGGTTTCTGACCAAAAAAACCCCACCCTCTCACCCCATTTACACCCCTTAATTCTTATACAAACCCACATTTTTTCTGATTTCGATAGAACTTTGCACATGTATACTTTAAAATAAAATGATAGATATTGTCAACATATGGTCTGCCGAGGCCCAAACCCTCTCCCTCTTTCTACCCCCTTCATTTTTGTCAAAGTTCTTTATACAAAGCTAAATTCAACACTGTTTGACCAATCACCATGAAAGTTTGCACTTATATGTATTTTTTCACAAAGAAGGTTTCTGACAAAAAAATCTAAAACCCATGCTCTTTCCAACATTACACCCCTTAATTTTTATAAAAACCCACATTATTTATCCAGTTTTGATGAAACTTTGTGCACTTTTACTTTAAAACAAAGAGAACATTGTTGTAAAATTTTGGTTTGCGAAAACTAAATACCTCTCCCATTTCCACCCACTTAATTTTTGTCAATGTTTTTTCAAAAAGCTGCAGTTGACACCATTTAAACGATCTCCATGAAAGTTGGCATACGAGGGTTGCATAAGTGATGCAACACATTTTTTTTCTCAGCCAATTTTGGTTGTAAAAACCGGACATTTTTGTGGAACATTTTCAAACATCTTCGTCTCGTATAGTTTCAATGAATTCCAACAGGTGACAGCGCTCTACAGAGCTGTTAGAATGGCATCTGTAATGAATTTGCAATCCAAACAATGGGCAATAATTGAGTTTATTTTGGCGCAAAACCAGCGTATCTCAGATATTCATAGGTGCTTGCAGAATGTCTACGGTGATGTGGCAGTGGTCATAAGCATGATGAGTCGTTGGGCAAAGTGTGTGTCATCATCGCCACAAGGTCTAGCAGTACTGTCTGATCTCCCGCATGCTGACTGGCTGTGCACAGCTGTGACTCCTGCAATGTCAGAGTGTGCAAAGACTCCCATTCGAGACGATTGACGGATCACCATCAAACAACTCGGTGCTCAACTTGACATCTCTGTTGGTAGTGCTGTCACAGTTGTTCACCAGTTGGGATATTAAAAGGAGAACCATCTGTGTGGAACTGCTTGCTCAATGTGAGGCTGAGGGTGACAATTTCTTGTCAGACATTGTTACAGGTTCATCACTTCGAACCCGAAACAAAATGGTAATCAATGGAGTGGCGCCTCACCCACTACCCTACCAAGAAAAAGTTTAAAGCCATACCCTCAGCCAGTAAAGTCACGGTTACAGTCTTCTGGGGCGCTGAAGGGGTTATTCTGGTCGATGTCCTTCCCCATGGTCAAACGATAAACTCTGAGGTGTATTCTGCTACTCTTCGAAAATTAAGGAAATGGCTTCAGCGTGTTCGTAGGCACAGAAATCATGACAACGCAAGACCTCACACAAGTCCTTGCACCCGAGAGGAGCTCACAAAACTTCAGTGGACTGTTCTTCCTCATCCACCCTACAGCCCCGATCTTGCACTGTCGGATTTCCATATGTTTGGCCCAATGAAGGACGCAACCTGTGGGATGCACTACGCGGATGATGAAGAAGTTATTGATGCAGTACGATATTGGCTCTGGCATCGACCAGTGGAATGGTACCGTGCAGGCATACAGGCCCTCATTTCTAGGTGGCATAAAGCCATAGCATTGAATTGAGATTATGTTGAAAAATAGTGTTGTGTAACTAAAAGATTGGGAAATAACATGATGTATTTGAATGCTGGATAAAGCAAACCCTGTTTCAGAAAAAAGAAATGTGTTGCATTACTTGTTGTATGACCCTCATATATATGTATTACTTCATGTAAAAGATTTGTGACCAAAAAATCCAAAAACCACCTTCTCTCCCCATTTGCACCCCTTAATTTTTATACAGACCAACAGTTTTTTTCGAATTAGGATGGAATCCTGCATGTATATACTTAAAATAAAGAGAAAAAAATACTGTCAACATTTCTAGCCCCTTCATTTTTGTTGTTTTTAAGAAGCTACATCATTTGAGAAATTGCAATCAAAGTTGGCACTAAAATATATTTTGTCACAAAGAAGGTTTCTAACCGAAAATTCTAACAACCACATCCTCTCCACCATTACACCTCTTAATTTTTATAAAACCTACAGTTTTTATCCGGTTTCCATGGAACTTTGCACACCTTTACTTTAAAACAAAGAGAAAAGTACTGTCTTTCTTGGTTTGCAAAAATTACGCCCTCTCCCCCTTTCCACCTCTTAATTTTTGTCAATGTTTTTTATACAAAGCTACAGTCCACACCATTTAACTGATCTCTATGAAAGTTGGCATATACATGTATTTTTTCACTAAGGAAGTTTCTGAACAAAAAATCTAAACACCACCTCCCCTCCCCAATTATATCCCTTAATTTTTACAAAATCCACACTTTGCACACTTTTACATTAAAACAAAGAGAAAAATACTCTCAGTTTTTGGTTTCCTAAACCTAAGTACCTCTCCCCTTTACATCCCCTTAATTTTTGTTAATGTTCTTTTAAAAAGCTACAGTCTACATCATTTAACAGATCTCCATGAAAGTTGGGACATATATGTATTTTTTCATGGAGAAATTTTCTTACCAAGATATCCTAAAACCACCCAATCTCCCCCTTTGCACCCATTAATTTTTAGACAAACACAGTTTTTATCCAATTAGGATGGAACCTTGCACCCATATACTTTAAAATAAAGAGAATAATACTGTCAACTTTTGTTTGAAAAAACCAACACCCTCATCCCATTTCCACCCTCTTAATTTTTGTCAACAGTCTACACCGTTTGATCAATTGTTATAAAAATTAGTACTGAACAAAAAATAAAAAAACCCAACCCTCTCCCCTTTCATAACCCTTCTTTTTTGGACAAACCCACTTTTTATTCAGATTTCAATGAAACACTGCATGCGTATACTTTAAAACTAAAACCGAATCCCTGTCTACCTTTCAACCCCCTTAATTACAGTCAATGTTCATTTTACATAGCCATAGTTTCTATCCAATTCTGAAGAAAGTATTCACATTTATACTTTAAAACAAACAGAAAAATACTGTCTACATTTGGCTTAGATAAATCAAACCTGTTTCTTCCTATCAAGCTCCTTAACTTTTGTTAATGTTGTGTATACAAAGCTAGAGTCTCTATCCAATTCTGAAAGAACTGTGCACACGTATATTTTAAAACGTACAGAACAATTCTGTTTAAATTAGGTTTCTACCCTTACCCTCACCAATGTTCTTTATAGAAACCCACAGTTTTTATCAGATTTGGATGGAACAGTGCACGCATATACTTACAAAGAATGAGAACATTCTGTTTACAAAATCCAACCCCTCACTCCCTTACCCCATTTAATTTTTTCAAATATTCTTCATACAAAACTACAGCTTTTATCAGATTTTGATGGAACTTTGCACACATATACCTCAAAACAAAGAGAAAAACTCTGTCAATATTAGTTTTATAAAAACCAAACTATTCTTTCACTCTAAACGCCTTAATTGTTTTTTACACATACCTGCAGTTTTTGTCCGACATCAATGGAAATGTACGTCAGATTCCAACTTGGACCCCAGGCCTTCACGTCATTAAAACCCATTAAAAATCTACAATTTCTGTAGGATGCAGGAACAAACAGATATATTCCAGATACAGATTTCTGTATGTGGTATGTATTAATGCCCGGATTGTACTTGTTTCGATTACTGAGCAGCAGCTTTAACAGATGTTGTGATTATCCTGGGACAAAATTTTAACTGACATTCCTTATCAAAACATCCCATTCACCATCCTTTGGGTATTGTTGGGATATATTGAGCCAGAAGTTTTTGAATACAAGCGCCTTAACCACTGAGCTACCAGGAAGTTTGCAAAATGAGAACTGCTGCGGCATATTTAAAGTACAAAACAAACTATAGTACCACTAAAAATTTATTAATAAAATAATTGTTTCAAAAAAAATAGATACTGCCTTCCAAAAAACACACCAAAAAATTTAAAATAACTTTATACCTTGCTTAAAAAAAAATAAATCTAGGAGGACAATATTTTACATAACTATTATTAAAATTTTTACATTAATAAGTTACTTTTGGAGTCGGTTCCTGCCAAAGCAAGAAAACAAAAAATAAAAACAATAAGGAATGACAACAGAACATTAAATTTTGGAATTTTCGTTCATACTCCCCATGTCATCTCAAACAGCAAATAAAGTTCAGTAATTCATTCCTCGTGATGTGACAGCTGGCACTGACTCCAAAAATAACTGATTAATGTAAAAATTTTATTAATAGTAACGTAAAATATTGTCCACTTAGATTTATTTTCTTCTATGCAAGGTATAAAGTTATTTTAAATTTTAGTGTTTTTTTAGCTCTACCAAGTCTTGTGAGGTTTGCTGGCAGGTGCTCCCCGAGCTGCGCTTGGGGGCTGTCGTGCACAGCACCACCTAGCCCTCCGACAGCTATACCTCTGATAGGAACATAATACTGCACAACTACTCTTGCAAGAGAAATTCCCAAATACTAGATTTTCAGAATGATACTCTGATATACACGTTATAATGAAAAATGTGTCAATTTTTGATTCTGTATCAAAATGTTTACATAATTGGAGTAATTTTAAAAATATTTATGAAGAAAATTATTTATTAATAACTCTAGTTCACACCTCAAGTGCCAAAAAAGAGTTACTAATGAGAGATGATCAAATATTGTTTGAATACTTTTTCAAAAATTAAAATATTTCATTTCTTGGTATAAAAAATACTAAAAAAACACATTATTATCATTGTAATTTCTTTCAGGAGCTGCCCCCGGTACCATGGAAACAAATGGCACTATCAATTCCATTGTGGGGCCTTATTTTTGCACAGATTGGCCATGACTGGGGATTCTTTACAATGGTAACTGATTTACCAAAGTATATGAAGAGTGTCCTCAAGTTTAGTATTGCAAAGGTAAAATTTAATTTACTTGATCTTTGGTTTCAGTAATAAGGTATGAATTTTGCGCTCATTCTTCATTAAAGAAAAATTGGTGAAGATCATTCAGATCAACAGCTTTATTGTAATGTTAAATAATGTATTAAAAATTGAATTAGAAAAAAGGATAAAAATAAGATAGGATAGGGAAAATAGCCAAAGGCAATCAGACTACTTCTTCATCGAAGATTAACAGGTTAAGTGCATTCATGAGCGAGAACAAATTCTCATCATACCCTCTATCTATGATGAAAGAATTATAACCACATTATCGAGATATGTTACTGCCACATGCCACCAATTGCTCAATGAGTCATGCATGAGCCTAATTCAACCACATCTGCTTGTAGACTGACTAAAAATCTGTCATGGCTGCGACTCACCCCACGAAATTGTCATCCTTGTGACGTCAGTAAAAACATTCAAAATTAATTTCTTGAAGAGTATTTGATAGTTTAAATTGTAATTATCACCTAAGCTTCTTGATATCTTCTCCAGACTATTCTATTTTAATTTAGTCTTTAAAAAGGCTTCTATAAGAGTAACCTTGAAGTCTCTTACATCATCAAATCTGGCGGTTTTCCTTTACAATTGCGACAATGACAAAAAACCATTCCCAAAATCTCGGTTTATCTCATAGATGCATCAAGCCTTCTATAGGAACCTATGTATATTTTTAATCCTCTTACTTTGAGCTATCTTCTGATATAAATTTCTTGTTTTTATCTCTTTTAGTTAAAATTTCGATTTTTTCTCTTAATTAATACTTGCCAAATTACTTGATTTTACATTCAAAATGTTTTAGACAATGCTGACTATAACTGACGATACAAGATCAGCTGTAAATTTATCAAATTCAGAGTTATTTCAAATCTTAGATTGAATTACCTCTCAAACTGAATTTTTCCGGGCATAATGATCGATATGATGAGATTTAGTAGTAGAAATGAATGCGATAAAATCAGTAAAGGTTGGAAAACTACTTTATCTGAAATTTCTGTCTTCTACAAGGAGAGCTTTAAAATGGAACTACGAAGTATGTGATTCCTGGGACTTGCTAGTAGAAATGCTTCTAACGAACTTATAATGTCGGTAGGAATGTTTGCAAATGCATCTCTGATATATGCCTTCAAATCCAACATAGTCAGAAGTAGATGGAGAAAAAAGTCTTTATCCTAGATGTAAGTCCAGTGAATGAGTTACTGATTACTCCTGATATCTATCATTTTGGAAAGTGATGGTTTAAAAATGCTGTATTCTCCACTCTGAAATGAGGTGGGGTGCCATCTTGTTGCAGTATTAAATCTTCACATCTATCCTCACTGAGCTATGGTAACAACCATTCAATGACCATAGACAAAAAAGTCCGTCCTCTTATTAACTCTTGAGTAAATAAAAGTGAACAAAACACCTTTGGTTTGGAACTAACAAAGAACACATTCATTTTCAGTCTAGCTGCTGTTCAGTAAAAGAATGGGGATTTTCTGTCCCCATATGTGAACATTGTGCTTATCAGCCTTTTCACACAAGCAGAAGGTAGCTTTGTCATTAAAAATGGGTGTGTCACAAAAATCAACTTCTTCCACTCTTTGTTGCAGCCCATTAAAAAAAATCATTATTAGGTATCTACCACTATTACATTTTCAAACTATGAGTTCTATACCCAATTCCCTGCAGGCTTGTGTAGTGTATTTACTACTCTGATCCTGTCTACATTCGCTTTTGACATGAAAGGATGCTCACTGATTATTTCTTTACACAGACACCCAGATTACACAAACTGTGCATAAAGTATGTGAATAGAATTTTCTGACCATGTATACTCTGGAAATCTTGTCTAAAAGTACTATTCGACAATGGTAACAGACCAAGTTTGATGAAAGTCAAAAGTGCAAAATGCTTTCTCCTGACTGTTAGGCACCATGTTGCTAACATTGAAACGAATAAAACCTGGTGGTGTAAGACATAAATGAGCCCCCTTAAAGCCCAAGTGGTGTAACTCACATGAATCAAGTTTCGAGAAAATTAATGTTTTACTGCAGGTTTAATAAAAAAATTAGTTTTACATATTTTGAATTTTTTTTCTCAACAATGTATCATTAAAGAGTTATTCTAACTTATGCTGGCAGTTTTAAAAACTTTTAAAATGTTCTCTGTTTTGGGGGGGCTTTGTTTGGAGTTACACCACTTGTGATATAAACAGGGAACAGATTCTCTTTAAAGAAGGGGGAAAGAATACAGTATTTTACTGCAACATCTATTTTTTATTCTACTGTTTACACATTTCTTACTCTGCATCTAGTGGCCCAATGTCTGCAGCATCATCTTGAGTCGATAGACTATAAAAGTAAGGATGACAGATGGGTGGAATGAATGGTAACATGTCTTGCATATCCTGTTTCTTCTCTTTTGTTACAGATCTTTGATTTCTGTACAGTTATTCTTGAGATACATTAGTAAGATTAACAGGTCTGCCTCTTTTAGGTCCAGGTTTGAAGTTTAGTTCTGAAAAGGGCATTTCTTTGGAAAGAGTTTCTATGAAAAAAATTGAAAATGTTTCTTCCTTTCGATACTGGATCCACTGCATTTGTAACAATGATAAAGGATGTTTTTCCGTATCAACCTTTCTTTTGGTGATATGTTGTAAAAGATTTCCAACAGACAAAAAGTCACCATGAGTCATCACTGTTATGTAAAAAGGATTTTTCTTCCTAGATTTTGCAATGACAGTATACCTGTACCAATCATTGTGATGATATATCTGCTAAATACTGCTGTAGTTTGCTATTGAGGCAAAATCACATTCGTTGGGCAAATAAGAATAACCACTTCTCATAAACTTCTGGTCAATAACTTCAATGTTATTATCTTCACTCAGAACCAGTTTCATCGCCATGGCAACATTCCAGTTTCTATTTTGCTTGGCACAGGTGTCACTATACATTAAAACATTTTTTGCAGCTGAAGCCCTGTTTTCAATGTGCTTGACCAAACATGCACTAATTTCTTGGGAACTTTGTGATCCATTTATCTCATTACAATACATAAATCCTAATTTTGAGGAAAGCTCATGGCATCCCAAATTATAAACATTATTGCATTTGTAATAGGGCACTTGACATGATAGTTTAGGGAAAGGAAGAGACTTTTCCAAATCATAGGAAAATGTATAGTAAGAGCTATTATTAATGGACTGTTGAGTGCCCTCGTTCATGGCATTATGAGCTTTTTCTGCTTGGCGAAGATGAATTCAGAATCTGCTGGAATACATTCATCACTTGCACCAATATCTGCCAAAATGCTTGGCTCACTAACACTGCTCTCATCACTGCTCATAATGACACATCAAAACTTAAATCTTTTTACATCTAGGTTATTAAAATGTTTTTTAGTTTACCTGGTTACAACATTTCTAGATGAGCAAAAAGTGGTTGAACTGAAAACAGTTACAGGCACAGTGGTGTATCTCCAATATACACCACTTTAGCTTTTACCCAATAGATGGCTGCATTGACTGCATAAACTAGTGCTGCTAACTATAAGGTTGTTAAGGGAACTAGAATTTACACCACTTGTGCTTTAAACAGAATGCAACTTGCTGAACACTTCTGAAACATTAACTCCAAAAAAACAAAAATTGGACTTACACCACTTGGGCTTTAAGGGGCTCAAATACTAAATGGTGAACAATACAGAAAAATATACTTTGAGAGTTTATGTAACCATCCATAAAACACTCATAGTTGTATGTTTAATAATTCACACGTAATAAATTAAAAATAAGAAAACAACAATCTGTCACATAACCTTACTTAGGTCAGTATACCTTCAAAAACAGTTTAAAGGGTACTTAAAACCAACAGAAAATTGTTTTTGAAGCATTTTCCAGTAGTTTGAGAGTCAGAAAAACATATTAGTTAGCAGAGTTTAAGCTATTTCATGTTTTCAAAAGTTCTATAAAGAAAATAAAAAAATTTTAGAAGCCTTTTTGCGACATTCATTTTCAGAGGTGTAAAACACGATGACAATTCGAATTAGGTCTCACAGTTACATTTTAGAAAATCATAGTAAGGAGATACTGTGAACTTGGTTATCTCACAAGCACATGGAAAATTTTGCACACAAATCTGTTTTCGCTTAATTTTAAAGGTACAGTAAAGATTCTTAGCTTAAAATCTTTGACATAAAATAATACACAACATATGAAAAGACTAACAGGAAAGAATGTTTTTTAGATGAAAAAAGATATTTCACTGACTTTGCAATTCAGACATTTATGGGGAGATACCGGTCTGAGGGATTAGAAACCACATTCAAATTAAAGAGAAGTTTTCACTGAACACATGGAGCGATTTACATAAAGATTCTGACAATATATATAAGCCATAAAAGAGAAATTAAGGTTCAAACATAATGGCTGCTACAAAGCATCATTCTGGAAACAAAGGATTAGCATTAAGGAAATAGATGATGAGGAAATAATATTACCATCAGATGGAGAATTTAGCAAAGTTTGAGATATATTACAGATCGGTAGCACTCGTATATTTGGAGATAGTCGAGATTTAGCTGACTTTGCACTTATAGTCAGAGTAAATTTTCACTATCAAATACATTTGGGATCTAGACATGTTATATGTCAAACATTGAGGAAATTTTTATAGATTATTTTGATAACAGAATCATATCACAGACTGAAAAATTGTAGGAATGATGACAGATTAAAGCATTTACAACTTTAGCTCAAAATCCACAACACCTAGGAGAAAAACTCTCATAACTAAAATTGACGTTTAAAATATGCTTCACAACATATCAAATTTTTTGATTGATCGGAATAAAAATAAGGTTTCTCTTTGCCAAATCATGCGTATGCTGAGTGAGCTAGGCACAATCTTATATATATATAAAAATAGACGTGTTTTTTCCTATATTTCACTTTTCAGCCACCAATACCTAGCTCAGATCACTGATGTTTGTGGGTGGAAGTAGCATGGAGCTTCCTGTCGTGCACAACGTTGGCCGAATGCCGATAGCTGTGGGGATGTGGGAGATATAATGATTAAAGTTGGTCAGTGCAGGGCGTTTTCATATTTCGACCAAAAATTCGTATCTCCGTATACTTCTCTTTCCTGCCACAACTACATAACATAGACCTTTGGTGTTTGTGTGTGGTAGTAGAATCGTCTTTCCTGTCGTGCACTATGGTTGTTAGATGTCGGTAGCTATGGGGGTGTGGGAGATATAGGGGGTTGAAAGTGGTCGACCTGTGGCAATTTCATACGTCTGCCAAAGACAAAAGTGTCATGGTGTATCACTTTTCAGCGAAAACTATAGATCACAGATAATTGGCGTTTGTGTGTAGTAGTAGCACAGAGTCACCTTTCGATCACAACAGCGGCCGAATTTCAGAAACTGTGGTACTGTGGTAGATATGGTGGTTGTCAAGTGGCCGACCAAGGATATTTTCGTATTTCCACTGTCTCCGCATATGTCACTTTTCTGCCACAACTACAAAGCATAGAGCATTGGTGTTTGCTGTTTGGTAGTAGAATCGTATCTCATGTAGTGTACTATGGTTGTTAGATGTCGGTAGCTATGGGGGTGTGGGAGAAATGGGGGTTGAAAGTGGTCGACCTGTGGCAATTTCATACTTCTGCCAAAGACAAAAGTGTCATGGTGTATCACTTTTCAGCGAAAACTATAGATCACAGATAACTGGCGTTTGTGTATAGTAGTAGCACAGAGTCACCTTTCGATCACAACAGCGGCCGAATTTCAGAAACTGTGGTACTGTGGTAGATATGGTGGTTGTAAGTGGCCGACCAAGGAATATTTTCGTATTTCGACTGTCTCCGCATATGTCACTTTTCTGCCACAACTACAAAGCATAGAGCATTGGTGTTTGTGTTTGGTAGTAGAATCGTATCTCATGTAGTGCACTATGGTTGTTAGATGTCGGTAGCTATGGGGGTGTGGGAGAAATGGGGGTTGAAAGTGGTCGACCTGTGGCAATTTCATACTTCTGCCAAAGACAAAAGTGTCATGGTGTATCACTTTTCAGCGAAAACTATAGATCATAGATAACTGGCGTTTGTGTGTAGTAGTAGCACAGAGTCACCTTTCGATCACAACAGCGGCCGAATTTCAGAAACTGTGGTACTGTGGTAGATATCGTGGTTGTAAGTGGCCGACCAAGGATATTTTCGTATTTCGACTGTCTCCGCATATGTCACTTTTCTGCCACAACTACAAAGCATAGAGCATTGGTGTTTGTGTTTGGTAGTAGAATCGTATCTCATGTAGTGCACTATGGTTGTTAGATGTCGGTAGCTATGGGGGTGTGGGAGAAATGGGGGTTGAAAGTGGTCGACCTGTGGCAATTTCATACTTCTGCCAAAGACAAAAGTGTCATGGTGTATCACTTTTCAGCGAAAACTATAGATCACAGATAACTGGCGTTTGTGTAGTAGTAGCACAGAGTCACCTTTCGATCACAACAGCGGCCGAATTTCAGAAACTGTGGTACTGTGGTAGATATGGTGGTTGTAAGTGGCCGACCAAGGATATTTTCGTATTTCGACTGTCTCCGCATATGTCACTTTTCTGCCACAACTACAAAGCATAGAGCATTGGTGTTTGTGTTTGGTAGTAGAATCGTATCTCATGTAGTGCACTATGGTTGTTACATGTCGGTAGCTATGGGGGTGTGGGAGAAATGGGGGTTGAAAGTAGTCGACCTGTGGCAATTTCATACTTCTGCCAAAGACAAAAGTGTCATGGTGTATCACTTTTCAGCGAAAACTATAGATCACAGATAACTGGCGTTTGTGTGTAGTAGTAGCACAGAGTCACCTTTCGATCACAACAGCGGCCGAATTTCAGAAACTGTGGTACTGTGGTAGATATGGTGGTTGTAAGTGGCCGACCAAGGATATTTTCGTATTTCGACTGTCTCCGCATATGTCACTTTTCTGCCACAACTACAAAGCATAGAGCATTGGTGTTTGTGTTTGGTAGTAGAATCGTATCTCATTTAGTGCACTATGGTTGTTAGATGTCGGTAGCTATGGGGGTGTGGGAGAAGTGGGGGTTGAAAGTGGTCGACCTGTGGCAATTTCATACTTCTGCCAAAGACAAAATTGTCATGGTGTATCACTTTTCAGCGAAAACTATAGATCACAGATAACTGGCGTTTGTGTGTAGTAGTAGCACAGAGTCACCTTTCGATCACAACAGCGGCCGAATTTCAGAAACTGTGGTACTGTGGTAGATATGGTGGTTGTAAGTTGCCGACCAAGGATATTTTCGTATTTCGACTGTCTACGCATATGTCACTTTTCTGCCTCAACTACATAGCATAGAGCATTGCTGTTGGTGTTTGGTAGTAGAATCGTATCTCATGTAGTGCACTATGGTTGTTAGATGTCGGTAGCTATGGGGGTGTGGGAGATATGGGGGTTGAAATTGGTCGTCCTGTGGCAATTTCATATTTCAGCCAAAGACAAAAGTGTCATGGTGTATCACTTTTAAGTGAAAACTATCAATCGCAGATCACTGGCGTTTGTGTGTGGTCGTAACACAGAGTGACCCATCGATCACAACGTTGGCTGAAATTCGATTACTGTGGGAGTGTGTGAGATATGGTGTTTGAAATTGGTCGATCATGAATATTTTCGTATTTCATCCAAAGACTTGTGTGTATCCGTAAATTTTACTTTGATGCCGGAACTACATAGCGCAGAAGACTGTTATTTGTGTGTGGTAATACTATCGAGTCTCCCATCGTGCACTATGGTGGTTAGATGTCTATAGCTGTCAATATGAATTCTTTACAATCACGAACGAAGTCGGGGGTACCAGCTAGTATGGATATAAGGAGGCTAAGCTAGCCTCAAGGGGTGGCAGTATTCCAGCAGAAATTGAACGGTAATGGTGGCGTGTTGGTCGGTCACGTAGATGTAGAAAATTTTAGTAGTGACACAACAATGGTGCGGGCTCACTCTTCCTTCAAGATGAACTTTTAACTTTTTATCTAGAGGTTAGGAGGAAGTTGCTTACAGTGTGAAGATGGTTTAACCAGTAATCATTTATTTTGGATAGAAATTTGATGCTTTTCTGTTAGGCCTAAGCTAGTACCGAGTTTATGTAAGAACTTTTGCAAAATATATAATTTTGAATTTATCAGGATGTCTAGAGTTTTTGAGTACATACCTTTATCCCTTGAGGTAATTATGAGGGATTGGTGACCATTACACAGAAACTGTAAAGGTACCAAACACGATCACAGTTAAGACAAGCTGCTGTATGTTACAACCCCAAGCAAGCACATAGTCTTACAAATCATTTTCAGTAAACCTTTATACCAAACAACATATGCCCAAAGCCAAAAAAAAACCTACATATTTTAATTACAATTATACAAAACAACATTATAATTTATGCCAAATAATATTTTAGAGATGGATTTTCTTTCAAGCACAAGTTTCATATGTTTGTGTAATTTTAAATTTTTTTGTTCCAGAATGGTATATTATCCTCTTTGCCTTATATTGCAATGTGGTTAGTTTCTATTGGAAGTGGATGGCTTGCAGACTGGATTATCTCACACAGAATCCTTTCAACAACAAATACACGTAAACTCTTCACTTCAGTAGGTAAGTAGCTGAATATAATAATACTATAAGGCATTGGTATAAAAATAACAAGAAAAAATACACTAGAAGTTCATTATTTTCCATTATGAAGAACAACTGAAAATCAAAAATATTGGATTCCTTTTAGTGTATATGTTTTCGTACTCGTACTTTCTACAAATCTGTATACCTAACTAATTTAACCATTAATAAGCATTTTTAGATACTGTCAAGAAATAAAATTAACTTCTTAGACACATGTTGAATTGATGAACTATTCACCATTTTAGGAAACACACTGATCTATGTCTCAGAAATTTTCCTAAAGAATATTTCCAAATATTGTTATTTTATTTAGGAAGGAGTATTGTTACTTTATTCTAAAAACTCATCCTCGTTACAACATGACACAATAAATACTTAACAATTCTAAAAAAAAAAAAAAAAAAAAAAAAAAAAAAAAAAAAAAAAAAAAAAATAAATGAGAGTATGGGATCTTGTTGCAGTGCACCATTCTGAAGTTCTAGTTATTGTAACACAGCCACAAAATATTACTAAAAAATAATATTTCAGTAGCAATCTCTGCCATCTTAATTTGATGGCAAAATGGAAAGGAAGAATAGTGAAGGGGAGAAATATAATGATCTAAGTATGATAAGTGAAACAAGTAAAGGTAGGTATATAAATGCGCGATAAGTGGAGAAAGCCAAAAAAATCAGTAGTCTCAGGATGACTCGGAAAATGTACATGTAAAATTAATTTTTAATGTTGAACCCTCTGCTCACTTATGGACATTACTAACAGCTGTTGAACCCTCTGCTCACTTATGGACATTACTAACAGCTGTTGCCCACATCTCATTTAGATTGACTTTAGATGGAATATTAAAATGATCTTGATACAGTTAACACAATTCCAGCAAGTAATATATATATATATATATATTGTGATTAAAGAGATGGACTGAGGTTTTCTAAATCTGTGTACAAACGGGCTAGCAGTTTATTGAGTATTAGCTGAATGGGACCAACTTCGCCGAGTCTTTGGTGTTTTATCAATGCATCTCATATGGATTTCCCAACTACTGTCACTTTCATTTCTGGCTAATTGCTAATTTGTGTCAAATGAAATTGTTTTTGTAGTCAATTTTGTAGCTATTATATTTATAATACACATTTTGTATACGACATTTCTTTTCTTGCCTTTCTTTGGCAGGACATATAGGTTTTTGGGGCCGGAGACATGTGAGCAGGCATACATATTTTAATTCAATAACTTTTTATATGAAACATCAAAAGATGAATGAGTTTATTCGAATGCAATTATATAAATTGCTAAAACAGGTTCAGAGCAAAATACGCCTTTAAATATGTATAGGCCTATTGTAATTTAATCATATACGACTTTCTCAAATCTGAATCTGTAGAAGGCCTTCTCCTGCAACTCCATGCCTCGGATTCATCTGTCGTCGTTAGCAAGCGTTTCCATTGGATGCTGAATAGCTGAGAAAATAAATTATGACTATGTTATAAATAACATCATTAATAAGAGCATTAGATTAAGCTCATTTAAATTTTATTTTTCTGTCTTTTATTGAATTTAAAATTTCGACAGTAAATATTACTACAAACTATTTATACAATGAACTAGTATTCAGAAATTTAAGTATTAATTTTTTTTATGTAAGTTTCTTATACAGTAAGAGAATGTCCTGCTTCAATACCTTGTACAGGACCCTGAAAAATTCATTTTTATGTTTGGACATTATATTACGAAGTAGAACTTCATTAGTGAACTTCAGTGTTGGAATGATGCTTGCATGGTAATCCTCAAAACGTACGTCCGGAATCATAAAATATGATATAGCCCTTATGCTTTTAACGGTGTGGTGCGGTGTGCATTCGTACTTCACACCTGACTGGGATGCCGAACCAAGGTACGTTTGGGGCCTGTTATTCGATCGCACTTGAGACATTAACAGCGTAAATCCCAAACAGCCAGGTGGCATTGTGAGCAGAAAGGCATATTATGCCTGTCGGTGATATCAAACGTTTTTGGGATTTCCTAAGAAGCCAGCAACAGGCTGGAACAGAAATGGAAAGCTATATCGTCGTTGGTTCAAGAAAAGATCGACTATCACTGTATTCATCAAATCTGTCCTGTTTATGGGAAAATAGGATCAACAGTGAAGGTGTTCTCAACACTAGGACTATTATGAACACAGCTTGTTAACATTATAAATTTGTAGATTATTTATTTTAGCTGAAAAATTGTTCGTTAAGTAAGGACAAATTTTGAAGTGGATCATTGCGGAGCCCCCTCAAGTTTGGGGCTCCCCGCGACTGTGGTTCTTGCAATAGCCTTAAACCGGCCCTGTGTGTGTGCGCGTGTATCAAATCTGTCCTGTTAATTGGAAAATAGGATCAACAGTGGAGGTGTTCTCAACACTAGGACTATTATAAACACAGCTTGTTAACATTATAAATTTGTAGATTATTTATTTTAGCTGGAAAATTGTTCGTTAAGTAAGGACAAATTTTGAAGTGTATCATTGTGGGGCCCCCTCAAGTTTGGGGTTCCCCGCGACTGTGGTTCTTGCGATAGCCTTAAACCGGCCTTGTATGTGTGCGCGTGCATGCACTACATAACTGTGTGTGACTTCCAATTTGATGATTACAGTAAACCTTCAAAGAAAGCTGTGTAACAAAAGTGTTTCAGACTAGAATGATATTCATTGCCTTAATGTTTCTATTCCTACTGCAGGAATTTTCCTGTTCTAGTGATATAAATGTTGATGAACAACAAAACCCTCAAAATAGTACATTTAACTTTAACTGGCCTTCATCAGTACATTTAAGTGAAGTATCATCTCTATATATGGGAACCTATTGTCACGACAAAATGTTATCCTGAACTTTGACTGTTAGCGTGGTGTAAGGATAGATTGTCATTCAGTCTTAAGGTCGCCATCAAGCTAATAACCTCAGCTTGAGAAGGTAGGATTGAAATAATGTTCACAGTAGACTTCCAAATAAATTTAAAAACACTATATTCTTCAAAAATTCATTAAGTATGATGACCAATCTAAATCATTGGTACCTCCTTTCAAAATTTAATTCGATTACTGGTTTGAACAGTGAAACAAGCTGCAGTCAACTCCCAAAACTGATGAAAAATCAGCTACATCGAGAGCAAGTCGACCCTACAGCTTCTTGAAAATTCTAAGATGTCTGCCTAACCATGCCTCTTCTGCCTAGGATCTCCAAGTTTCGAGCCTAACTGGCTGCTCTCCTCGAGTGTTTTCTAAAGACTGATTAAGTGCTGTTCCCAGGTACCTACTTACAGGAGCCGCCCTGATGATGGAAGAACTCGGGGGGGATCTTTTGTTTCTTGAGGCCTATTTCTCTTTAGATCTACCTGAAATTTTAATATGAGTTTATCCAGTGTGTAAATGTCACGACTGATCTGTATAAAAAAATATATATATCTGATAGTTTGCCGTAAAAATTATAAAAATGGTGCTACCTAAACTTTACTCTCATCTTCATAGTATTTAAGTTTCTGTACTGAAACTAGTTTTGAAATGATCTGCCAATTTTCCCCTATCTTTTAGTATATCAACTGGCTTATTTACAATTATTTAACTTAGCATAAATCATAATGCAAAGTTTCAAAAATCTACATCTCCTAAAGTATTGAAGACACAAATGTGTTTTAAATGATTCTACATAAAAATTTCTATAAGGTAGTGATGCTATCCAACTGCTATGATTGCTTTTTAGCCACCTTCCCATTGTTTCAAAAATCTTAGTTATTCCTTGTAAATTTATCCCGCTGGGTTTTGCAACTACCGGAATCCATTTATATGAATTTGTCGTTAATTTACTTTTTCCTATTCTGACCAAAGTACTGCATGGATTTTTATAAAAACTTGTGCGTTGCACTCAGGAAAAATTCTACTTCCTTTTAAATATACTCACCCCTCTGAATTTAGCTGAAATATATTATCTGGAAACAAATCATTCCCACTTATGACTAATAATTTTACATTAAACTTTCCTACTTAACTGTTACCTATCAATTTCTAACTTTCACATAATGTGCTACAAAATTCGATGCATCTTTTGAGCCATAAATCATCTTCGCATCTTGAAAACTAAAAGCTTAGTAATTATTTAACAATGTCTTTCGATGATTACACCATGAGTTTGATTCAAACTTCAAAATCAATTATCTCTTTAGAATGATAGTATACCTATGAAGTGTCTTACTTTGTTTTGATCTTTATGACTTACAGTCCCTCTGAAAATGAATGTAGTGTTTTGTATTATAAAATAGGCAAAATCCTATATAGTGACAATGTTTACAAATGTTTTAGTCGAATTTCACTATATACTTCTACTTAACCCTTGCAAACTGTAAGAAAATGATTCTAAATTTACTTTGCTGTTCTATTGAAGTTAGCTTGACACTCTTTGAACAAATTTAAGCTATATGACACTATTCATTTTTTTAAGCAACTGATTTAAGAAGCTGAATAATTAAATGTTTCACGCGGGTCAAGTTGTAGTCTAAATACTATAAACCAAAAATTTGTGCAAAAACTTTTCATTGTTGTTTCAAAAACATATAAATACAATACTATGTTAATGAACGTATTGATGTATTATTTTTTTCTACCGATCATCACAGAGATTATACTTTCCCTTAGTTATCGTTGTCAACTTTCTTCTCCCACCACCATTATAGTACCCAATCTTATCTCTTGGTTCATCTTTAGCTCATTCAATTGGAAAGTCTGGATGTATGCACATCTTTCCTATTCCCATATGTCTTGCCTGTAGGTTATTTATCAAAAAATAGTAGAGTGTGTTTGTGTTTGTCTGAATCTTCTGCCTTCATATGTGTTATTTTGCCTATCCTTCCTTGTTTTCACTGCCAAATTGCAGTTTCATTGTCTCAATTCTGCTACTTCACTATGCACAAATGCATTTTATTTCTATGTTATTTTTTTAAAGTGATTCGCAGAGTTTTCTGTTTCATATTTTCTTTTTCTGTAAATGTCGTCTGAGGACCACAACAACTGCTGTATTTGGGGAGTTTTGATGTTTGTTCATTGCTTTCCATTGTTCAAAGGAGACCTGTCTTTTTCTTTAAAGGATAATCATTTACTTAAGCATCCTCCTGAAAGTTGTTCAGTAATCTAGGTCTCTTTCTGCTCCCTTTCCTTTCACCAAACATCCTTGCTACTATCCTATCAAACAAGGCAATTTGATAATTTCTTTTTTGGCAGTATGTGATAACCTGGTTGGACAATCTGGCTTGATGCCAGATGGCTTTACTTGACCTCATCTGTGCTTTTTGATAGTACATGCTCCTGATTAGGTTACATTTTGCACTCGTTACCTTCTTTGACTGGGCCATATTTTCCACATTATCTTCCTATCCTAAATTTCAATTTTGTTTGAGAGTCCCTCCTGTTCCAGATTCCAAAGCATACTAGGTTTCTGAGTGGATTATTTTCTGGTGGTGCTGCACTTTCGTATTTTAAGAGAGACACTTTTTATTGTATGTGTTCTTGGTCAGTTGTTATGCCAGTTCTAGTCTGTTAACATCAATTGATAATGCTGTTCGTTTAAAGAGACTAAGCTCCAGCCATTCTCCTGGATACTTGAATCATTAGTTTAAATACACATAAAAATGATGGGTATCACCTGTGGTGGTGGTAGTAGGAATTTGTTCTGTAAAAGTTTCTAATGAAAAATGAATAATGATTAATCATTATACTTATATATCATTATACTATATTTATATTTTTTGTGATGTGAGTAAACTTTCTCTGGTTATATTCTTGGAGGATTTGGATATGATGTTTTTAAATAACTACATTTGATTTTCAATGACAGAAATTTTTACTTTTATGAAAAAGTTTCTAACTAAAGAATAATTTCATAAACCAATAACTATTATTTATTTGATTGATACAGTTCATAATTAGCTATATTTTATGCAATCTTTCTCTACGTTTTAATAAACTTTCCCACTGATTATCTTCTACCCCAAAAAATCCTAGGTTATGTTGTCACCTTGTTCCAATATCTGCTATGGAGAATACAGTGTGAACATTGGATACTCTTCTGCAGTTAATTTTCTTCATATAGTCGTCATAAATAAACAAAAAGCAACATAAAACTTTAAACAAACATCACATTATTTTTTCCTCTGCATCAATCATAATTTTTATTTCTGCTGCAGAACAGACAATTTCATTTTAGATGGCATCACAGTTAAACATTCTTTTAACGGTGTAAGTACAAATAAATTAAAATTCCATTATTTATTTGAAATTGACACTTCCTTTTAACAGTATAAGTGCAAATAAAGTCACTGCAGTTATTCATCTGAAATTTCTTGGTTAGCTAAGTAGTGCTGTGATGACTGGCAAAGTATCATAAGACTCACTGAATGTTTCTGAGTTATTGAGGTCACATCCAGCCTCCATGTTCAACGTGTTTTTTAAAGTAGATTCTGTTCCATATGTAGTACAAGCAAATTCGCTGCTGTTCATAAAGTATTAGTTTAAAAAATAAGCATCATTTATAGTACTTCTTTTGCTAGTTGTTTTCTGAGAACATTGAGCTGAGGTATTGATATTTCTGTTAAATTAGATACAAGTGCCAGGTTGTCAGCACATGCCAGGCAGTACACATTGAGCACATTGTGCTCATGTCCTGACAGATATCATTTTGTATCTCCCTTCCTTTTGCCATTCTCTTAGCCTTTTCCAATTGAGTGTGGTGGGTTTGATGTCAGCCCTTTCCCTTCTTGGGTTACAGTCACTAGGCAGTGTTTCAGTCTCCCAGAAGTTTTTAGGACCTCTGTTAACTTGATGATTGCTATGTCTCCAGCCTTTGGCTAGCATTGAGTCTTCCCTTGATGTTTTGTTATTTTTCAATTATGGATTGACTTCTCTCTCTCCTGTGTTGGTCGGAGGTTGAGAATTTGGTTGGTGGAAAAGTGTGTGTCAGGTCAAATAGATTCTCAAAATAATTTACAAGAATTGTCTTTGTCATAATAGACTATCTTAACATCTGGTCCTTTGAACTGGAAGGTGGGTAGGTTATAGTGGCTGAGGTTCCATTTAAAACTTTTTTAGATTCTCCTGGAGTAGTTGTTCTTGAGTCTTGACTTCTGTTGTTCTGTGAACTTATTCCTGATAGACTGTCTTCTGTGCTCTTTGTGTCTCAGTCTGTTTCATATTCTATTATATTCCATATAAGGCAAAAACTATTAGAGTGGATGAGAAAGTGATTTGCTGGGTTGAAGAATTTTTGAAAGGCAGAAAACAAAATGTTAGGGTAGGAAATGCATTATCAAAAGAAGTGGAAGTAAAAATGGGACCATTGCTATTCGTTATTCAAATGAATAATTGTGTTGATTGTTTATTATCAGAAATTAGATTGTTTGCAGTAGGAAAAGGTTTTAAAATTCTGCACTTGGAGAGAGTGATGAGGAGATGTACAAGAGAAGGAATTGGGTTACAAATTTTGGTCAGACCATTGCTTGAATATGGTGGTGTATTATGGGATCCACGTTTTGAGTGTCAAATACAGGAGTTGGAGTGGATGCAAAAATAGCTGCGAGATGTGTTTCTGGAAATTACCGTACAATGCAATCAGTAACAGATATTATAAACAACCTGGAATGGAGGGTTTACATTTCAGGTAAACTTTTAAAAAGAGAAAATAAAATATTTTTCATTAAAACACCAACACACTGGACCAGAGAGGTACAATGAACTGGCTGTCCTGATTGTGATTTTTAGGCAATTTTCTACAATCACCTAGGTGAATGTGGAGCAGTCCACAATCCCCACCTCATAAACCATACATTTCACAAACATCTATACACTTATCATGTAGAACACACACATCCCATTCCCCCATCAAAACTATGATAGCCAATATTAGATGGAACCTTGTTTTGAAAATAAGCACAGCCTCTAGGAGAGGATGTGCTGACTGATCTGTGAAAGTGAATCATTCTTATAGATAATTATGATGACAAGATGAACCAAGATATTTTATAATCCCGCTCTATATACCTATTGCAGTCATTAGGGTCAGTTGACATTTAAACTGCATATAATTTATTTTAAAAATCTTATACATCAATCATAACTAATAAAGTGCAGAACTCCCATCCCCTGTCTTCTTATAATGTAATTCAAATTAATTATAATTTAATTTATAATGTTCATCTATTAAGTTTCAAACTAGTTAAATATTTCTTTTCTTCTTTCAGCTTCTGTAGGTCCTGGCATAGGTCTGATAGCAGCTTCATATGCAAACTGTGACAGGACAACTGTTGTTGCTTTGTTTACTCTTGCTATGGCACTTATGGGCACATTCTATGCTGGCATGAAAGTCAATGGTTTGGATCTAAGTCCAAATTATGCTGGATCTGTCATGGCAGTTGTGAATGGAATTGGAGCATTTACTGGAATATTTGTGCCATACCTCATTGGAATGCTAACCCCGGATGTAAGATAGTGATTTCCCCCACTCTGTTTCTTTCCAAACTTTATTAAATTAAGTAAAATATTTGTTGTTACTTCCACAACCAGATAAATTCTAAACTAATACATGCATTAATTGCTATTGTTATTACTGACATTTTGTAAGTAGCTCTATCTCATTTTTAACGAAACTGCATACAATACCTCGAATTTTTATTACTGTAGTTATTATTTGTTACCA
This sequence comes from Vandiemenella viatica, assembly GCA_031002005.1. Lineage (NCBI taxonomy): Eukaryota > Metazoa > Arthropoda > Insecta > Orthoptera > Morabidae > Vandiemenella > Vandiemenella viatica. Next base: position 123,286,988 of record CM061919.1, read on the forward strand.
TTAAGAAAAACTGTAGTATGGATACAAAATATAAGGTAAATAATTGGATATGTTTGTTACAGAGTACTGTCATGCAGTGGAGACTAGTATTCTGGATAAGTCTTGGAGTATTATTAGTAACTAATTTAGTGTTTGTACTGACAGCTTCTGGAGAAGTACAGCCATGGAATGACTACTTAAACAATAAAAATGACGATAAAAAAGAAGGTAGGCATCAAAAGATTAAACAATTTAAAAAGCCTTCAAAACCTTGATAAATACTTATTTAAATATATTGCCTCAAATTAGGTGCATTAAGATTAACAACATTTTCACTAATTTACATGATAACATGACAAGTTACATAAATCCATTTATTACAGACACTGATTTCACTGAAAATATAGAAACTATTCCTTTGCAGATTCAAATTCATCAGACGTATGCGTCGTTGTAAAAAACATCACAAGGCTGTGAAGAATAGTGTCACTAGTGCTCTATGTTCAAACCTATGAATGACTGGGGAAAAAACGGCTTCAGTGTGTATGTACCAAAGGATTACTGTGAAAAGCAAGTTTTACTCAATGTAATAATGCAATTAGCATGAATTGAAACAAAGACAGAGAATGTAAATCCATCATATGCCACAGATGATTGGAGGAAGCCTGAAAGAAGAAATGCTCTTCTTGAGGGAACTACTTTTTCCTTGCTCTATCACATATTGCCTTGCAACATTGTTTCCTATCCATTTATTGTTGTCATATAATTACTTATTTATTTGATGTATATAAACAATTTTCATTTCATAACAGACTTCAATAAGAGATACCTTTTTATGAATAAAACGTATATATTCTTTTTTATTTTAAATATACAGTACACAAATTCTTGATGTAAATATATATTTAGCCTGAATTTCTTGGTAGCTTTGAAAGCGTTTAAATCAAATATGAACAATATTAATATCACTGATGATTGTGTCCCTTTCACAGAGAAATGAGCTGTCTCTTTGTTGGCAACATGTTTTTGTAATAATTACAGCATATCTCGGGACAAAAACCACTAACCAGTAGTGTCTGTAGTACAATATCTGAAACACAAAAATAATGCTGCAAAAGCAAAAATATGTGCCACAATACTGTCTTTAATTGTAAAATAGAACTGTTCTTCTTTCACATTAATTTCATGCTTTTGAATAATATGTTAAATTGTTTAACTAACACAAGATACAAGCAGCATTTTATCTTGTTAGAAAACCAGGTGTATTGTACGTTTTATGATTCACACCTGTTTTGCTGATAGCACTGCCCTCAAATGAAGTGGGAGCAGTAACTCAGTTCAGTGTCTCCTTAGAATACTAGGGATCTTAACTGTGACATAAGTTGTCAAAGAAGGGAAGAAACAAACAGTAAATAAATCAAAAAATTGTGGGAAAGGAGGAATGGAAAGATGAGATAAACATGTGGTTCAGTTTATGAGGAATGATAGAAGAAATCTGATACAGCTGAGTGGTGAAAAGGGGAAATTAAATCATAAAAAATGGAGAATTATTGTTAATTTAATTCCCTAAACTCCAACTCATTTTTTTAATAACTTGAGGTATATTGTTCAGAATATTATAGCTTAGTTGTATCCATGATTTCCTTACCTGCAAATGAAAACTTTGACTCCCATTACACAATGCAACTGTGACCAAATACAAAAAAAAATGCACATGAATGTCAGACAGGATTCGCTTCAGAATTGTACCCAAGCTACAGCATACTTCTCGTCCACCAGCACAACTGCAATGCAACTTCTGTTCAACTCTCGAGCAACCATTTTGGAAGCGACTGGCTTGTCAGTTTTGTGCCAATGCTCTGACAATCAGTTCATACTAAGACATCAGTTCAACTGAAATTATATCAGTCTATGATCAGGTGTTTTGTATTAACCTAGTGGAAGCATCAGAAAAATATTCATGTATATATAACTATACTTGTTAAAACTAATGAAGGATAGGAAAATACGACCTAAAACTTACCACAGATGAAAGTGGCTGGGAACAACAAACACAAAAAAGAACAAACACAAGAAATGCAGAATATTTCGGCATATAGCCTTATTCTTGCAAAAGTGAGACACCAGGCAGAGCCAGATGTGTACACGACGACGGCCATCTGGTGATTGGCTTGGCCCGCATAGATGTTAGTATAGGAGGGGAGGCGGGGGGAAGCGCAAATACTAAATTGATAATGCTGAAGGTATATTATCATTGAAAGTGGCGACTGAGTGACAATATACATATAAAACATATTTTCAAAAACTTTAAGTATAAAATATAAGCAGTATAAATAGTACTGATAATAAGTGCTGGGTCTGGGGGGAGGGATTTATTGGAGATTGGGGCCTGGAGGATGTCTGGTCTCCAGGATATTCTGATAGGCCAGTTCCCATCTACGTAGTTCAGAGGAGGTTGTGTTATCAGGGAAAACTCGGATCACCCTAACTGAGAAAAAGTTGTTAAAATTATTCAGTGGGAACTGGCATGTTTTACCACTGAATGAGCTTCATTGTTATTATACACTGTCTGCCTGTGGCCATTCATTATGATAGCAAGTGGGTTACAGCATTTTTGTTGTCACTAGTAGCAAACGATACCGCCTGTGTCAAAGAGGAGGGAGGGCTCCAAGAATCATGAAATTTGTGTGATGTAAATTGTGGATGGCCTTAAAGGAAATAATGAAACAGAATGTTGTATATGATGACAACCACACTATTTCAAATAACTCACTGAGACCTGTGGTTGAACGTTAATGCTCAGACATGGCATTTGACAAGAGGTTGGTTCAAATCCTTGCCCAACCAAATAGATTCCTGTTTTCCATAGTTTCCCAAAATCACATCAGGAAAATGCTGGGAGATTGCTTGAAAAGGCAATGGTCAAACTCCTTGTCATTTATCTGGATGTTGTGGATCATTTTCCTCAATTGCTGATAATATTAATAAGTAAATTACGCCAAAGCAATTGACTTTTTTGTAATTATTAGTCTCCCGTACGCGTTTCACTTCTTTCGCAGAAGCATCTTCAGCGGGTTTTTTATTTTGTGGTCTATTGCATTTCTTTTAGCTCCATTCTCAGCATCAGTCTTCTGCATTTCTGACGAGATGTGTCTTCATTATTCAGATTCACAAAACTGCACTATGTGTTTTTTCTTGTGAATGGTCGTTCTGTTCAACTATTCACATGAAAAAACACATAGTACAGTGCAATAAAGTGCAGTGTTGTGAATCTGAATAATGAAGACACTTCTAGCAAAAAATACAAAAGCACTGATTCTGAGAATGGAGCTAAAAGAAATGCAATAGACCACAAAATAAAAAACCCGCTGAAGATGCTTCTGCAAAAGAAGTGAAACGCGTACGGGAGACCAATAAATACAAAAAAGTCAATTGTTTTGGCGTAATTTATTTATTAATAATATCCTTGTCATTTCTTGACCCCTGCCCCCAATCCCCTATGACCACTAATGGTCTCAATGTTGGCAAGGCTTAAACCCCGAAGGAAAAAATCAAGCAACTACGTAGGTAGGTACAGACATTAGCTGTACCTAATAACAATTATTTCAAAGTGTTTAATGAATAATATTAGTCTTATTAATTACAGACTATATGGTCAAATTAATTTTCCTTTCCATCTCCTCTAATTCTGCAATCAACTATGGTTTTCAGTTCCACATTTTTTCTGATCTGTGGTTGACGAAATCAATGCACCTGAGTTATTTTCCAGTAATGATGGGGTCAGGACTGTGCCTTTTTTAGATTAGAGGCTGCTGGTGAGGGAGTGGGATTCATGATGGGAAAAAATCAAGAGATCAATGAAGCGGCTGAAATAATATTTGACTGGGGCAGAACTGGGAAGGAGGCGCTTAATGCTGAAAGTATCACAGAGCCATAAGAGTGTTACTGGTGGAATGTAGGACCATAATGAACAAAGTAATAGAATTTGCAAACTTAAAAGTGTTATATGAATCACAAGTAATTATAGGTATAGAATCTTGGTTAAAAGAAGAAGTACTAGACAATGAGCTTTTTCCTGACAGTTACAGAGTGTACCACAGAGATAGAGGAGCAGTTGGTGGAGGAGTTTTCATACTGGTTAGCAAAAACTATTGCAGTTGAATGGTGTTCATAGATCATGACCATGAGTTACTTGGCTTAGATTTCTGGTGTAATTTCTCTTGGGGAGAAATTAAATTCATACTCAGATTTCAGAGGTGAGAATAGAATGGTCATTATTGGTGGTAATTTAAATTTACCAGGTGTAAACTGGTCAGGAAATAGGATTTATAACATAAGGTGGCAAATACCTTAATAAGGGAAGGTGAGTTTACACAAGTTGGATATATTTCTAATAAAGCTGGATGATAACCTTGAGGGGTGATAAGTAACGGAAGGAATAAGTGATCATGAAGTAGTTCTGATGGATATTACAGGATTCAGTAAACCAGTAACCAAAATTGAAGGCGAAAATAGGTACAATTATAAAAGGTAAAGATTTTGAACTTGAAGAGATATTTCAGGGAATGTTTCAGCAAATGGAAGGATGGCACAAGTACAGTAGAGACAAGGTGGGAAGAGTTCAAGGAAATAATAAGAATAATAAGAAATATTTATTTAAAAAATAAATAGAAGTAGAGAATCTACATACTATAATAGGGAGGTGAAGAGGTTAAAGGGGTTGGTAAAAAGAGAACATAACAGAGTAAAGAAACGACAGGGTAGTAGAGAAAATTTTAAACAACTAAACAAGGAATTAATAACAGCAAGGAAAGTGGCCAAAGATGGATTCATGAAGAGTATTATTGGCACAGGGGAACCTTTGACTGATGCATCTAGAAATTTCTATGGCTATGTTAGAAAACTGAGGGGAAGGGATGGTGTTGAGACAATTATAGATAACAAATGGAGAATAAGTTACTGAAGATTTGAAAAAGGCAGAGATTTTAAGTATCTGGTTTACTGAGACCACTACAGACAATGAATCACAGAAATTGGAGGGTGTAAATCAGAGAACAAGCTTAACAACACAACTAAAAATTAGAAACCCAAAAAATTTTAATTTCATTCTGAGTATATTACGAAGAAACTAAGAAAGCTGAAAAAATGTAAAGGGGCTTTTGTAGACAATATTACTACAGATGTCTTAATGATACCAGGAGGTGACATTGTACCTCATCTTGAAATATTGTTTAAATTGAGTCTCGATACTTGATGCTTACCAGAGGATTGGAAAAGTGCTATAGTAGTATGTAAAGGAGGGATGAGAATAGAGTTAGTTTTGAAGGTAAATTAATAGAGATACTGATATGCAACCACGTCAGAAATATAAGTGGTTTTCAAGTTGGTAACATGGCTTTAGGCAGGGATATTCATATGAATCTCTGTTAGTAGGTTATCTGCAAGATATTTCGGATGAAATGGACAAGGGAGGCCAAATTGATAGTGTTGCACTAGACCTTTGAAAGGCCTTTGACAGAGTGAGCCATAAAATGGCGGAAAAGAAGGTAAAAATTATTGGAGTGGAAAAGAAAGTGATTTTCTGGTTAGAAGAATTTTTAAAACATAGAAAACAAAACGTTAGGGTAGGAATTTCAGTATCATATGAAGTGGAAGTGAAAATGGGAGTGCCACAGGGTAGCCATTGCTGTACATTATTCTAATGAATGATTGTGTTGATGGTTTACTATCAGAAGTTAGGTTGTTTGCAGATGACTTAATGCTGTATAAAAAGATCAAAACAGTAAAGGACTTTGAACAGCTGCAGGGTGATCTGGACACGATATGTAGCTGGGTTGGTAAATATGGGATGAAGATAAATGCAAAAAAGGGTCAGCTTATCAGATACACAAATAAAGAAACCTAAAGGTTGATTATGACTACAAGGTTGGGAAAGAATTGCTTATTGAAAACTTGAAATATAAATATCTTGGCATACAAGCTCAACAGGGCAGGCACATTGGACAGATAGTAGGAAAAGGTTTCAAAATCCTTCACTTGTTGGAGAGAGTGATGAGGAGATGTAAGAGAGAAGTAAAGGAATTGGGTTACTTTGGTCAGACCATTGCTTGGATACGGTGGTGTAGTATGAGGCCCACATTTTGGGTGTCAAATACAGGAGTTGAAGAGGGTGCAAAGAAGAGCTGCTAGAACTGTCTCTGGAAATTACCATAGAACTCATAAATTTGCCACCCTTGAAACACGATTTTTGGTGGCCCTGAAGTTGACGCCTGGGGTAAGCGACCCGATTGCCCCCCTACCCATCCTAGATCCGGCACTGTGAGTAATCCATCCACGAGCGCAGAATTACTTCATCTAATTTACTTCTTGCATCACGGTGAGAATTAGTTTCTTTTGATGAGCTTTGGCTATCATCAGTTTTGTAACATATTTCAAGATAGATACAGATATAGTCAGAACTGCATTAATTTTAGTGTTTCCTCTTCGATGTATGAATACCTTCAGGCATTTTTCATTTTTTGGCACAAACAATACAATACAATACAATACAATGAATTCAGTTTTCATTGATCCCAATATAAGAGACTGGCTCTGTGGGATGTGTAAAGTTGTCAATTTGCAGATAAACAGTTGCAAAACAAAACAATACATAAACCAGTAGATGTACAGTCATAGCATACATGGTACCGTAAACAATTGGATAACAAAATAATACATACACCAGGAGATGTACAGTCATAGCACACATGGTAAATTAATTATGTAAACTACATTTACACAAGCTATTGCAGTTATTTTGTAGGAACCTTACAAATAAATTCTTTGACAGAGTAGGAGGAGTTTTCAATTAAAAATTCTTTCAATTTTTTTATGAATTTATTTTTATCATATTCTAGACATTTAATATGTGTTGGGAGCTTATTGAAGATATGTATCGCTGAATATCGGACCCCTTTTTGAACAAATGACAATGACTTGTAATCCTTGTGAAGATCATTTTTACTTCTAGTGCCATAATTGTGTATTTTACTATTTGTTTCAAACTACAAAGGACATTAATGTGTATATATACTCAGATGCTAAGTTAAAATCCCTAACTTCTTGAACAGCTCTCTACATGATGTTCTATTGTTAACCCTACACATAATTCTTATTACTCGCTTTTGAGCTCTGAACACTTTGTCTCTATGGGTAGAATTGCCCCAAAATATTATTCCATATGACAATAAGGAGTGAAAATAAGCAAAATAAACTATCTGCCTCACACGGAGATCACCTATAGCTGAAAAAGTATGAATTGCAAATGTGGCTGCACCCAATCGCTTTAGTAAGTCAGAAACACGTACTTTCCAATTTAAATTATGATCAATATGCAAACCTAAAAATTTCACACTCTCTACCTCTTGAATGGACTGGCCAGAAAATTTTATGTCTATATCTGGTGTTAATTTGTGTGATGTACTGAATTGCATATACTGAGTTTTATCAAAGTTTAAAGACAAGCCATTAACTGTAAACCATTTATTAATAAGTTCAAAGACATAATTTGATATATATTCTGTAGATAAATCTGGAGTATTTTTAATTCCTATGATTGTGTCATCTGCAAATTGGACAAATTTTGAGTTTTTTAGATGAAACACATGGTATATCATTTATATATATTAAAAACAATAGTGGCCCCAATACAGAACCCTGAGGTACTCAACATTTGATTAATTTCCACTCAAAAAACAATGAAACTCTTAAGGCAGCCTTAAAATTCTCCATTAACACTTTATGTTTTCTATTTAGAACGTAAGAACTAAGCCATTTATTAGCCATGCCATCTATACCATAATACTTTAGTTTCTGTATAAGAATTTTATGATTTACACAGTCAACAGCTAAATAAAACGTAATCCATCAGTATCACGGAAATAATAATATATTTATTTGCATGTATGGTCTAAGTAATAAATACGAAAAACTTGTGCTTAGTTAGATTTTGTTACACTTCATCTAACTAATGTTTTCTTAGCAATAACGTAATTTTAACAAAAAAATAATAATGTTACTATTGTTTTATGAGTGACGCGAAAATTCTTTTTTTTTTCAGTTTTTGAGTTTTATTGTTTAAACAGTCAAGAATTCTCTTTCAAAATTATATTCATGAGTACCTAGAATTATTTTCTATTATTTTGATTAATCATTTTACAGTAAGGTAGGAGCACCAATTGTCCATTTTCGAAGTCCCTCACGATTGGGGTTTACTTAAGTTATTCTCGTCAGTACAAGTTGAATTTAAATGCTATTTTAGTGCTATTGCATAAAACTGGTTACGAATATATTCAACTTTATTGTAACATCGTTAAAATTCATTCAACTCTCGTTTTATTTTAAAAAAATGTTTAAACAAAAATGTAGCTTTGACCGGCATTTCCCCTACCCTGGGGTAATGGCAGTCAGCTTTTAAACCCATTGAAAATCATTGTAAACTTAAGGATAAGGTAAAAAATGAATAGAACTCAATTTCTTTTAAATCAATGTATTTATTTTACAAAAGTGAGACATAAAATTACCGGAAATGTGAAAATAGGCTTAAAGAAAAATTTCACTCATAGATACAAAAATCACACTTGTTGCCCTCTGCATGATCCCATCTGGAACAAGCTTGATGAGCCCATACTCCACAAATAGTGCAACGGAACCAAAGTTCCCCACCTATACCAAATTCATTGCAATAAAAACGAATTTCCTTATCAGATTCATCTTTGCACAACATTTTTTCATTTTTAGAGTTTCCAGAGTCAGAGAGTTCTCTGCATGGTTATTTCTTTGCATATTTTTTCTTTTTAATTTTTCTGCTGTTGTCAACATTTTTCAGCTTATTTTTCTTCTTCTGCTCAGTTTCTTTTTTGGCGTTTTTTCTTCAAGCTTTTCCTTTATTGGAGTCGATGTGAGAATTTCTGAATGTTGCTTGGATCTTGATCGTTTGGTAGTCAAACTATGTGGCCAAGTACTGCACCCAGGTAGTGGAGAAATTTCTTCTATTGGAACTGCTACTTTGTTTGTTGACGATAGAGTCGT
>CM061919.1:123297035-123398061 GCA_031002005.1 Vandiemenella viatica
TACAATCAATTGTAAAAAACACGTCGCACCGAACTAGCTCTTCTCGATCTTGGGGGCGTCCATTAATGATGTGAGGTGTTTTTTTCCGGAATTCCGGACCTCCCCTCCTCTAGTGTTGTTTTTTTGGTCTAATGCTCCGAAGCCCCCCTAAGGTCATTTATAGATTTTTTTTTTTTAGTTCTACAATTCTACAAGAATTTCAAAACCTCACGTGAGATTTCCGTTGACCCCCCTTTGGTGAGGTTTCGTGAGATTTTGCCGGATCCCCCCCCCCCCCTATTTCACCTCACGTCATTAAACGGCATGGAATAGAGACCAAACATGGGTCGGGCCGCAGGCGAGAGTGGTAAAGCCGAAACCGATTTATTGTTGGCGCACATTCGATTGAAGGTAAGTTCAATCACGACCGATGCACCACCGTCATTCCGCCCTCCAAGAACTACCGTTCACTTTTACTGAGCGACAGCTCACTCGCTCTTTCAAAAGAACTGTTCTAAAGAACTGCTTCACTCGCGAACGACCCATCTTACATCTCAGTGCAATTTAGCCCTTGGTAGAATAACCTTGAGCCCTAGAAGAGGACCAAACCAGGTCGGCCTGAAACGTACTTCGGTTTCAATGGTGACATCTGTCACTGTTACTATGCCTGCTTGTTTTACATTTCTGGCGACTGTATGATACCCGTTCGTATTTCATCAGCTTCATTGTGAACATGATTTCAGTCAAAATGTTATTTGCATTAGCAAGTCAAATAAGGGGAATAAGAATTTTTCTCTAAAATCAACAACAGGACACATTCAGAAATGCAACAGTAGAAGTTAGGGAAATTATAATAAATGTCTATTGTACTTTGATCTTCCTTAGCTTCGAACATTTTCCGGTACTGTGAAAGTTGTTAGAGTTATAAACGAATTCCTTATTCCGTACATCATTTAAACATCTAGAACAATCCCCGATTTGAATTCACTGTGGGGATACTTATTCGACGCTGTTTTAGTATCTTTTAGCGTAACACTTCTTGCGTTATTTATAATCTTGCTTTCTTTAAAATCATTTTCAACTACGGTATGGAACAAGGAAAAATTTATTAAACTGGTGCGTAACCACCCTGCGATTCACAGTAAATTCGTAATAAATAAATAAAAATTAGATTTAAACAAGAAATTTGGAGAAGTATCTCCGATGAGTCCAACAAGTGGCGACTAAATTCAGCATTTATTTATCATAGAATAATCCACTTACAATTTTCACTTTTATTTTCGCTTTTTGAATTCATGTTTAATAAAACTTAAAAAAGATTGTTATATAGGCTATTATTACGTTATTTGTTTTCTTATTATTTGTATTAAATTCAATAGTGTCCCGGAGAAACACTTTTTTTTCTTACCGTGACACACGTCCGACTGAATTGAGCTCTTCTGTTTTTTTCTCCCTCTTCAACGCAACCTCCGTCCAACTAGTAACGGGAGAGGGAGGATTCTTGTGAAGACAACAAGTGTTTCTTATGTTCTATTATGTAGTTTTCCGCCTCGCATTCGGGAGGATGGCGGTTCGAATCCCCGTCCGGGCATCCAGATTTGGGTTTTCCATGGTTTCCCAAATCACTCCAGGCAAATGCCGGGATGCTTCCTTCAAAAGGCCATGGCCGAATTCCTTCCCATTTCTTGCCCCCCATCCTTTGCCGTCTCTAAAGACCTCGCTGTTGAGATACGTAAAGCAGTTTAAAAAAATGTAATTTTCTTAAAAATATAATATGAAATGAAAGAGAAATAGATTCATATAAATGTCATGTGCCATCAAACGCTAAATAATTAAATAAATAACCACGAAAATACTGCCAGATTTTCTTCAGTTCCAATAGGTATTTGACCGTTGTCAAAAAATAACAGGTTGGATTTATGCTGTGAATTTCCGCTCGAATCATCCGGAAATAATGCAAAAATCTTTTGAGAATTTTCTTGTCACTGCAAAAGCCAGATGAGAGTTTCTTCTTTTCATATATTCACTTTTCCATAGTTTTATCTAACTGAGATTCTGATAAAGTAATAACAATTTTCCAAGCTCGGCATCCCAGTCTGATTCAGAAATCAAAAATCAAGTTTTTTATCGACATGTTTTTGGTTACGCTTTTTTTTTTGTCGGTTTCTCGCACAACACAACAGTGCTTTGTAAACGGCCGCACGAAACTGGGGTCTAATATGGGAGGGTAACTGCCTGACACAGTTTCTGTTTTCGTTTTTGCCCTGCTCTGCGCTGCCCCTACTGCGCCCATGACTGCGCCACGCAGCTCACGGGCGTTGCCATTGACAACGAGTAAACATTTACAATAAAGTCGAAATTGTGAAGCTGATGGAAGGATACAACAAACAGACGTGTGAAGAGTTGTGATTGTTGCATTTCGTAGCTTCTCAGTTTCGTGAAGGCAATGGTGAGGGTTTTTCTTTGTTTAGAAAATAGTTTCAATAAAAGAAAACGCTACCGGTATTTTACCGGTACTTGGATTACTGCTAATCTTAATGCAATGCATATTCTTAAGTAGGAAAATATCTTACCTGAGGAACATGCGCTGAGTATTAAAGTGTAACGTAATAACCATTAACTCAGAGTGTCAGTATATAACAGTGTTTGTTAAGTACAGTTCAGTTTGCTGTGATTTTCAATTCTTTGGCGAAAACGTAAACTGCGGTATGCATTTTTCGATACTCTAATTTTTTGTCATGTTTGTTGGCATTGTTGTTCGTATTGTTTCAAGGTGTTTGGGTAGTGCTGCAACGACTTGCAATCTTCTTACTTAATGACATTAGTAATAATTCGCCAGAGGTCCATACTGTAAAGATCTTAATGCATCTGAAACTACATTCATTCCCATGAATTAACGGTAACATGAGACTAATGACAGCCACTTAAATTATTAATAAAAACTAAACTCTTCGATCCTTATTTATTATTTATTTATTTATCAATCTTGTTCCATGGATCCCTGCTGAGGAAGTACCTCTGGGATGTGAAACATGCTGTAACATGTGTTGCCAGTAGTCATTCAAGTCCAAGCAGCATTTCAACATATGCAACACCTCCGTTAGTAGTATTGGTACTTGTAAATAATAACTTCCATGCCATGCGTACGATGAAATTCACTGTACCGTTAACTAAATTAATCCCATGTTTGTACTTTTGTAATTAAATTAATTTCGGTGGTCCCGTATTGTGAACGACCTCAGAAGGAATTGTACTTTTGGTTCGAAAATTTGTAAACACTTTCCTTGGGCGATATTATTTAAGAACGTTTGAACGTTATAACCATTAAATATTTATTAATCGAGTAAAATCGTTTGAAGTATGAGCAGTTCGGTACAAGTTATGATGCAATAAGTATTATTACCGGGAGTAGTTTACGTCGCGATACATGACGTCACAACGTGACATAGTGCTTATGAAAGTTGCTTAAATAACTGATAACTAAATTCCTAGTGCCATTTGCTGTGACAAGAAGGTTCAGTGTTCTTTCTGGTTCAGGCTTAATTTCAACCTAACCACAATCTCCCGTAATATTGGCGATTCAAATTCAAAACCTCAATCACAAGCGCATTGATACAATCATTTTATCTTAAGTTAGCAACGTCGTGTATCGCGAAGTAAACTTGAACCTTATTACCTGCCTATGTTTCTTGTTACTATTTCTCAAGCTTTATTCTTCAAGAAAAAGCAGAATTCTGGATCCATATAGCGTGTAAAGAAGAGGTACCGGCACTCAAATGTTTTTTAATGTACAGCATTGAGCGGACATCATGCACCAGAGACAAATTTTTGAAATGTCTACGACGTTAGTAATCTAATGATTTTTGCATGGCAACCTACCTATTACGACGTAGTTAATTACAATAACATACAGCGTCAGTTATTATTCTGGTCCAGGCTGCATTTCAACTTAACCACAACCTCCGCTAATATTAACCGTTTTTCGTCAGTTGTCATTCTGGACCTGGCTGCATTTCAACCGAAGCACAACCTCCTATAATATTGATATGTCATCGTTAGAGGCTGGCTACAATGTGAAATGCATAAGATTATTAACGACCAAGGCAGTACAACAGTATGTTCCTGATGCATGATGTACATTCATTGCTATATATTAAAAAAAAAAAAAAAGATTGCTGATACTTTTCTCTTACATGTCATATGGATCCAGATTCTCTAAAAATGTAGCCTGAGAAACAGCTACAAGAAACGTAAACAGGTAATAATATGTATTTGTCACATAACAACTTGTATGGAACTGCCCACATTTCGAACAAGTTTAATCAATTACTATATATCTGGTGGCTAGCATTCTTAAATAATATCGCCAAAGGAACTTATGTACAAAATTCCATAGTAAAAGTACAATTCCTTCTAAGCTGGTTTGCATTAAGAATGACCTTAATATCATCGCGATAGAGTATATAACCTTTTGGAAATTAGCCCTAGTCCCTACGCATCCACTTTCATGGTTTTTTTAAAATTCTTTTAATGTTTCAGATAAATTGTTTAATTTCCTAATTTATTTGAGTTTCTGACTTCCTTAGCAATTAAAGAAAATCAAGTTCCATGTGTTCATGGTCATCTCTTGCCATCCACATTCTACTCCTTGTTTTTTCTACCAACTTCAATCCAAGCTTCTTTACTAATATACCTCTTATACACTCCCTGCACTTTCTTCACCTGTTTTCCAATGAATCTTAATGTAACTCTGTGGTCATCATCATCAACAGTTTCCAACTACTGTCTGTGTTTACTTTGTGCATAAGCCTCTCCATTTTCTTCTTTCTTCCCACCACCTCTCTGTCATCACCTTGGTCTAGTATTTTTATCTCCGCCGTACACATTACTCCAATCCTCTCAGCTGTCTATTCCTTGGTGTTCCTCTAGGTTATTTACCTTGAATCTTCATTTAATGAATTGTTCCTGGTATTCTCTGCCCCTCCGTTTTATTAACATTCCCATACCATCTCAGTTTGGCTTTGTCTATCATTTCCTGTAGGGGTTACTCTTTTTCCTTTGTGACTAATTGTTTTGTTCCATATCCTGCCCATTCATGTTACACCTTTTCTGCCTCTTAGAAATTTAATTTCACTTGCTTCCATCCTGCTAATATCTTACTTCTTCAGTGTATATATTTCAGAATAGTATGTTAGAGCAGGAATGTAGTATGTGCAATAGATTACACCTTTACTTTTCTGTGACACATGTTAAGCTTTTAAATAAGAAAAGAAAGGGAAATTAACCCACCACATACCAAAGTGGACGGATGCGATGAGAGAACACTAATGCTGACAAACAAACAACACAATATTTCGGCATATGCCTTGCTCACAAATAGAAGAAACGGGCCATTAGGCTCGGAACGTGTGTGCACACGGAACGTTACCTAATGACTAACCGTGTTGTGGTGAGGGGGGGGGGGGACGGATAAGGAGTAGACTATCGATATCGGTATACAATGTCTGAGATGATATATTTAATATTTTGGCAGGCGATGGTAAAATGAGCAAATGTAGTAATGGTACGGTATAAACATAGAAAAAAAGAAAAGAAAAAAAGAAAAGAAAAAAAGAAAAAAAGGTAGTGATGGGTTAATTGGAATTTAACGGTGGTTAAGTCCAGGTGGGTGTCTTGTATCCAGGATATTCTGGTACGCTAGTTCCCATCTCCGGAGTTCTGCTGCAGTGGTGCTGTCAGGGAAAACTCTGACTGCTCTCACAGTGAAACAGTCGTTGAGGAACACTTCTTAAAAATGTCTGTACCTTCCTTACCTCTTTCACATATTTCACCATCATTTCCTAATGCTTTCCTCTGGAACACTTCCCAGGGATTTGAAACTATACACCTTCTTTAGTTGTTCTCCTGCCATCACAATTCTCTCTTTTCTGGTTCTTACCACATACTCACTTTTCTTCACATTGATTTTCATATCATATTCACACACGCTATGTGCCCATACATCCAACTGCCACTGACTTCCTTTTAACAACTTCCCCAGATCATCCACGAAAGCCATCACCTTCACGTCTTCCTTTCCCATACTTTATTCATGATTATGATGAAAATTTGTGGTGAGATGGCACTTCTTTGTTTTAGAATGTTTCTTTGCTTTAGCCAATCTGTTGTTTCTCCTCCTATTTTCACACAGTTCTTGCATCTCTGGTATGCTTCTATCACTCTACTGAGAGTTCCTTTTGGGACTATTCTTTTCCACCGCCTTCCGTACCTTACTCTTGATTATGCAATAATACTTTTACTCAATATCAAAGAACACCAACAGCAGATCATTTTCAAGTTCATAGTATCTTTCCTGCAGCTGTCTCATTGCAAATACCAGGTCTACCATTGACCTCCCTGGCTTGAAGCTGTACTGTTCTTATCTTAGCTCTTTTTCAACCCTGTAGTGTATTCTTTTCTTGAGGATCTTCTCATACACTTTGGTACATCAGTGTGATTCATCTATAGTTCTTAAACTCCTTCCTGCTTCCATTATTAAAGTTAGGTATGATTATTCCTTTCTTCCAGCGTTGCCCTCTCCTTTCATATCATTCTCATCACACAATCTAATCACTGCTTTCCTACTACTCCTGCTTCTCTTAACATTTCCACATTCACATCATCAATGCCTGATCCTTTTCCACTCTTCATATTACTCAAAGCTGCTTCCACTTCTTCCCAAGCTCCAGCTTTTTCTTTCTCTCTTACATGGTTGTGGTTGTCCTGCTCCTTCTGTGGTACTGCCTCAACCTGGGTCCAATTTGTGTCAGCGAAGCTTAAAAATATAAAATATACCTTCCACATCCTTTTTAGTTTTTCTGTACTGTTTATTTCATTTCTATTCTCATCCAGTATACTCAGATCCTCCTTCTTCCTTTTTCCATTCTGTATGTCTCTTTCTTCTGACCTTTGTTTTCTTCTTCCATCATTTCAATCCCGTGGCGGCTCTAGATGTAGTGACATTGTTACATGTCACCATCTTCTGATCAAGAATAAATGAATTAAAAAATAAAAGTAGTGAAAGAGAAATAAATATTTACAAATTAGGCATTCTCTAACAAGCGGTAACTTATGACAGCTAGCAAAATATAGAACAACATCAGTTGGCCACATCAATGAACTATTTCACTGTCATGGTGATAGATGCCAGATGTCTCAAATTGCACATGCGCTCTGGCGTTTTCGTGGAAATATGCAAGGGAGGGAAGTTGCTTTGCTAGTACTGGCTGGTGACAACTTTATTGTCTCTGGGCAGACACAAGGGCTCAAAAAAGTTAGCAACGCTGTCAGTAGAGCACAGCAGCAGCTGCCATTTTTGTCACATTCAACTACATCCCCTAGAACAGTGCATTAGTTCCTTTGAAGGATAATAAATTGCACAAGTTTATGAATGTACATAGCAAAAAATGACTCTCAAGTGAAATGTGTTCCACTGATGGAAATGGTATGCCACTGTCATCTTAGTCATTGAGGCAGTGCCAGATTAAAAAAGTTTTGGGCCCTAGGTACTCAAAATTTTTGGGTCCGTCTATTCTTTTAAAAATAATCTGTATTTTATAAGTGCAAAAAATAATTTTCTTCGATGACTAATTGAATTGATCCTATATTTTATCCAATTAAACAGATAAATTGAACAGTTTGTGATATTTTTATTTACCACACACTGCAATCAAAAAAAAAAAAAAAAAAATTATTTAGGTAACAATGAAAGGAAAGAAATGCCGCGAGGCAATATTTACATGGAAAAGAAAGGGAATATACACCCAACACTCACCAAAGTTGAAGGGAGGAGGGCAGTAATAACACATCACAACACACAAACAAAGAAAAAACAATATTTCGGGTGAAAGTCCCTTTTACAAGTTAACAGAGAAGTGGCTGGTCTTGTGCTGGACGCAGCCACTAATAGAACGCAATAGACCGTTGGAGGTGGTGGGGGGAGCAACGATAATATAACCATGAGTATAAGTAAGATTAAAAAGGTTGAAAAAATAGTAGTTATAAAAAATATAAATAAATAAATAAAAACAAAATTGAAAAATATATGAAACTATTGTGCCAGCCAGAGGTGGGTATATAGAGTGAGGATGGCAGATGTTAACAGAAATTAAGGCCTGGGGTATGTCTAGTCTGCAGAATGTGTTGATATGCCAACTCCCACCTGCGGAGTTCAGATTGGGAGGTAGTGTCTGGAAGTACTCTAATGGATCTGACTGTGAAGCAGTTATTAAGGTCGCGGGTGTTGTGAGCAACAGGGATGTCCAGGTTTTGGGAGTAAACTGTTTGTCTGTGACCATTCATTCTGATGGATAATGAGTTTGAGATCAGGCCAATGTAGGAACTTGGACAGTGGAGGCAGATGAGCTGGTAAATGAGATGGGTGGTTGTACAGGTGGCATGACCTATTATGAGGTAGGTTTCACCAGTAGTAGGGTTGCTATAGGTAGTGGTAGGTGGATGCATACCGCAAGTTTTGCAACGGGGTCTCTTACAAGGGAAGGATCCAAACGGTGGTTTAGGAGCATCAGAGGCTTGATATTTATGTTGCTGATATTTGTTTTGCTGATGCCCTCCTCCCTTCAACTTTGGTGAGTGTTGGGTGTATTTTCCCTTCTTTTTCATGTAAAAAAAATTTATCGTTATATTTTGGACTATTTTATTTATTTTTATTGTTTTTATTTAATTAAAAAGTAACTCTCAGGGTACCTTTAAAACTCAGGGGCTCTAGGTTACTGCATAGTCATGCCTATTGAGTTATTCAGCACTACCTGTTGGTCAACTTGTCGATTTTTGGCTCATCAATCATTGTTTACCTTTTTGTCAATTTTAAAGCATTTATTATTGATTAATTTTGAAATTATTTCTTTAATCTGGCAGTACATGCAGTTAATGAGACTTTAACATGTTGAAGTTATTATTTTGCAAGATTCTTAGCCAACTCTGAGATGTTCTTCCAGGCACCTTTCACTTCAACAATGAAAATTAGTAATTTGCCAAAAAATTTCAGTGTTATCACTATCCTGTTTGAACCATTCTGTAAAGTCCCTGTTTTTCGCCTCCTCTGCTTCTTTATTCTGTCATTCCACCCTGCAGTCTCTTTCCATCTATTCCTTTAACACGCTTTTCTGCACCTACTACCAACATCCTTTTAAATCCTTCCAACTTCTCTTCCACTGTCATTTCCTTTATGTGTATCTTGCTTCTTATTATTTCTTTTATTACTCTTCATTACTTCTCTCTTTTTGTTTCAATATCTTTATTTTCCTTTATGCCTTTCAGATTTTCTTCTAAGCTTCATTACGAGGCAAAAAAGCTGCTGGCTAAAATGAATCCCAGTCAGTTCGTCCGTGTCAGTTCACCAGGATTCTTTCATGTGTCCAAATTGAAATTAATCATTGATCTTCCCCTTTAGGGTCAGTTGAAGCAGCTTACATATAGTTCTTCACAAGATGTGATTGTAGTTCAGCATCTCACATTTTAGTGCAGGAAGAAGTTCTCAGATTGTTTTAGCTCTCTTCAATATTTCACTGTTTTGCATTTTTTGAATCCATGTTATTTGAATCATTCTTTTGTGGATATTTACTTCAAAAATTTCAAAATTGTTTGTGTTATACATTCCTGAAAGTTAAAATCTCTACACGATATGGCAGCATTGATAGACAGTAACTCTTCATCATAAATGTGCACAGCAAGAGACTTTTGCTGTCACTGAAAAAATTCTCAGTTCAGGCAGTATCGTACACTGCCGAAGTTATTTTCATGAAAATGTCAATTGTTTATAGCACATTGAAATTAAATTGAAATAATTAAATAAATATAATAAAAAAATCCATTTGTATACTTCACCCAGGCTCATCGGATGCCACCTGAGTTAATTTAATTGCGATGAAGGCATATGCCGAGGTAGCAATTTTTCTACATACCTGTTTTCCTAATACAGCATTTTGGTTGTTCTACGTATTGTTAAATTTAGTTATTACAATAACACCAACCAACAACTTTTTCCCTTTACAAATTGTAATTAGGGCCTATAAATTATATGTGTTTTTGGTATGTGGTTCATCATTTTATTGTTACTTTTCCCGGTTCCTGAGTCCCTTAACTCCAAAATAAAATTTTCCCATTCACTTATCCCTCAAATCAAGTGCCAGCGTACGGTCATGTTATCCAAGTTTGCTTACTTTGCCTATATCCACAGCAATATGGTGGCCTGGATTCTACTAACATCTCTTCCTTTCCTCACTCATGCATCAGAACCATATGTTAGTATTGGTACAAAGTACAAGGCTTATTCCAAAACTAAGGTCCGTTTGGTCATAATAAAAACATCGCTCATGAGACAAGGTTTTTATTGACAGTAATATGTGACTACATATCCAATTCACTTTTCCACATAATCACCGTTAACATCTATACACTTTCTGTAACACTGCAGCAGCTTCTTTAACCCCTCGGCATAAACTTCTGCCGCCTGGGACCCGAACCAGTTGGTACGCTCGTCTTGAGTTCATCATCAGTTTGAAATCGTTGTCCACCAAGCCACCGTTTAAAGTGCTGGAAGAGGAAATAATCGCTTGGTGTAAGATCGGGACTGTATGGAGGGTAGTCAAGGAGTACCCACAAAATTCTTCAATATTCTCTTTGGTTGTAGCAGCGGCATGCGAGTGTGCGTTGTCGTGCAAAAGGATAGTGCCAGACGACTGTTTCCCGCGTCGATTTTGCATTGCACGTCTCAGTTTGGTGAGCGTTGCACAGTACTCGTCAGCAGAAATGGTTGTCCCACGGTCCATGAATTCGATCAAAAGGACGCCCTTTTCTTACTAAAACATGGGAGCCATCATTTTGCGATTCGTGTACGGTGACTGCTTACACTTTTTTGGTTTGGTTGAACCGGAATGGCGCCACTGTATTGACTGTTGTTTTCATTCTGCATTGGTGTACATTATCTACGTCTTGTCTCCCGTAACAGTGTGGGAAAACAAACTGTCTCCATCTTGTCTATAATACTCCAAAAACTGTCGTGCACTATGCATTCATTGCTCCACAAAGCTTCCGATATCCAAGCTCTTCATTGACAATCCTATAAGGTGAGGTTCGAGAAACATTTGGGTATTCCATAGCCACACCACTAATCGTCTAACGCCAACCACTTCAAAGTTTATGGTTAACTTGATCAATGATGTCGTCAGTCCGAATTCTGGGCCGGCCACTCCACTGTTCATCGTGCCAATTTGTGCGGCCTTTTCGAAATTCTCTACACCAGTAACTAATTTGTTTGTCACTCATTATGTCCGGTCCATACACTAGACACTACTCACGATGGACATCCGCAGCTGACAATCCTTTTAGCAGCAAAAATCTAATCATACCGCGCACTGGCAGGAACTACGATTGTCGCGGCCAATACGATTCTCCTCTCATGGACAGGCATGCGCCTATTGCGGCACACCAACACTGCTGAATGTTCTCCAGGAGTTGGTAGTCAGTGCTGTAGGCGTGAAACGTCATTCAGTCTCATCATCTGTGACATATTGTTCACCAGACCTTAGTTGTGGAATATGCCTCATAAGTCTTGTAAACAATCATCTTGCACTTCTGTAGCCCTGCTCTTCTCTAAATCTGCCTTTAACATTCTGTAAAATTCTTATGCAATTTTCATTTATTTTCTTGCTATTTCTCCCATTCACTTCTCTCACACTTCCAAACTATTTGAACTCTTTTACTACTTTCAGTTTATCACCATTGCATATGACATCCTGATTAGCACTACCCATCTTTCCAGCTTTTTACTACTTTGCCCCTTTTTTTTCCTTCACAGAATTGCATTCTATATGATTCCACTACTTCTTGCTACAAATTCATCTATTCTTGCACTTCTGGATTGCTGTTTTCCCATACCATTACATCATCTACAAATACATTGACATTAATGTCCTTCTCTCCAATTTTCCTGGCCACCTAGTTTGTTATTTCATTCATGACGAGAGTGAATAGAAGTGGGGAGAAAGATTTTCATGCCTTATTTGTTGTGTAATCTGAACCTTGATATTCTTCCCAAATGCAGTTTCGCACATTTCTCACATACTCTTAGCTCTTTCAATCAATTCCTTACCGACTCCTTTCATTTTAAATACTTTACAAATTTTCTTTCTGCAAATGCTTTCATATGCTTTTTTATTAAGTCTTTCGAATATTCTCTCATAATTGCTGTAATGCATACATCAAGTCCACTCTTGACCTTCTTGTATCTCTTATCCTTTTCTTTGTCACAAAACAAATAAATGATCTGCGACCACATTATGAAATGGCTTTATGAAATTATAGCATTATTGGTTGTTTGAAAGTTCAGACTGAGCTTATTGATAAACTCACGCAAAAAGGTTCCATACTGTCACCAACACTTTACTTAGTCAATTTGACTGTGCCAAATGATATCAGAGTTTCGAAGATTGCAAGTTCTCACCACGCTTTAGCCCAGCTGACACCACACCATTCACTCAAGTCAAAACTAACTAATTCAAATGCATCCTCAAAACATATCAAACAAACTTAGTCCAAAATATCACAATACTATGCCAAAGTGTTCCACATTCCCTGAAGTACACTTCTGAGTAACTTTTACTTGCTTCAAAACCTTTTTTCACAATTTTGAGACTAAAATGAGTGCAGGATTATGGCCTCTCTGCTGTGATACAAGAGATATTGAACCAATAAGATGACATACTGATGCTGAAACTGACAACAAGAAGCAAGAAGCTAGGTCTTTTATAGTGCATCTGTGGCATACGACAATTACTCTTGAAACCTTGAGATTTCCTAGACAATTAATCTTATTCAAGATAGTTTCTTTGAACCCTAAAAATGCTTTTCTCTGATTCAAAATAATTCCTTAACATGTTAAACTTCATGAATATACTCCTACAAACCTAGCCTGACTAACTTTTCTATGAATAAAGCCCTACATAAGCAAATCACTGTCTCATTATATTTTCAAACATTTTTGCTGAAGGACACAAGAGAATGGTTCCTCTGTAATTCTGACATTTTATCATCCTTTTTTAAGATTTAATTTAATTTAATTGCAATGGAGCACACGCTCCAGTGGCAATTTATCTACTTGCCTATTTTCCCTCTTTCCTTTTCCTACCTACTTTTGTCCTCTACTAACTTCAAATTCAGATTCTTTCAGCAGTTTTGGTAAATTATTTATCATTTCTCTTAGTAATTTATTGCAATATCTGACCCCTTACACGCAAAAGAAAATCTCTTCACATGCTCCTGCCTGAAATTGATAGCCAGCTTTTTGTTATGGTTATCTTTTCACTTCTATGCACCTCTCTTAATTCTTGCACCTATAACTTTCCATGTCTCATCACCCATATATGCCTTGTACACTCTACTTACTCTCTTCTCCCTCCTCCTGTCTTCCAATAAATTCCATTGCAGCTCCTTTATCATAAGTTACTGATTGTGTTCTGCAGTAATTTCCAGAGACAAATCTAGCAGCTCTTTTTGAACACCCTCCTACTGTAATTGATAACAAAACTGTGGGTCCTGGCACAATAATATCCCCCTTCCAGTCTTCTGGAAATGTTCTATCTTTACACACTAATCTCAGCATTCTGAATAACTGCTGCTCTTATCATGTCAATTGGTACTTCTTCCACATCCGGTGCTTTAATACCTTCCATTTTCCTTAATGTATCTTTGAGTTCTCTCCATGTCAAGTCTTCCATTATGTATCCAAGTTTTACATCTTCTATGGCAGATGTTCCAACTTTGCTGTATGTTCTATCTTTAATAGGTCTTCCTTCACAACTTCATCTCATCCATAGTCTCAGTTATTTTTCTATTATCATCCATAATTCTTTCTAATTTGTGCATATTTTTTTCCCTTACTTCTGGCAGTTTGATATAGCACTTTCCTATTCCTTTCACTGTCCATTTTTTCAATCACTCCTTTTCACTTTATACCATCAATTTTGATTCCTTTTTACTATCTCCCCCCCCCCCCTTTTTTGTATTTTAATAGTTGTACCACCATCTGCACTTTACATATTTATATACAATATCTCAGTCCCACCGCCATATTGATAATCCACCTAGTCATGTAGCAACCCTCGGCATGTGCACACCTCCCGAGCCTCATGACTCATTGTCTCCATCATGAATAAGGTTTAATAACCAAAATATTGAGTTTATTTGTGTGTTCGTGATATATGTTCTTCTCTCGTCGCTGCCTTCAACTTTGGTGAGTGATGAGTCATTTTCCCTTTCCTTGCAATTATATTGCCTAAAGCAGTTTCCTTTTTCCTTAGTTTAATTTTTACTATCTTTATAACTTTCCTTCACTTCTAACCCTGAACCATTCTCTAAAAACTCTGTTTTGTCTTCAGTGCTGCTTCCACACATGCAAAATTTATTTCTCCCCTCTTTGTGTTTGTTCTACCAAACACTGTCTCTGCCACCTCTACACCCTTTCAACATTCTTCCTAATCAATGCCTGATTTTTGGTCCTAGGTCTTTCCTCCTTCAGCTTCCACAACTTGTGTCTTCTTTTCAGCATAACCTATGTCTTTCTCCTATTTTGCTCCCTCAAGCTGAACACTAATATTTTATACGGCCTCAGGCAGTGTAACTTTGCTGTTCATGACCACTTTCATGAGTTGTCTTTGTAATATCATATAGTTGACTACATTAACAACAGATACCATTATAACAACTATAGAATTATATCGATGGAGTCTAATATTGAAATCCATTTCCAATCTAGGATGATAGAAAAATCAATTTTTAAATATCTCTCCTGGCCTCAACCTCTTTTAAACCCATATTGCACATACAAAAGCCACATTCTTTCCTTGCAGACATTTCAGATATGGTTGTATATTAATCTTTCCATCTTCCAACACTGATTTCAGTTTAATAATTTTCAACCTTATTTGCATCTACTTCTTTCCATGACACGTTCCTGGTCTTCTTATACAAAAAAAATCCCCCGTCTCAATCTAAATTATATTTGAAAGTCTGATATAATGGCATATTCACTTGTCTTTAACACTGGGCAGTATACATTGGACAGGTAGTAGGAAAAGGTTTCAAAATCCTTCACTTGTTACTAAGAGTGATGAGGGGAAGTACTAGAGAAGTAAGGGAATTGGGCTACACATTGGTCAGGCCATTGCTTGAATATGGTAGAGTTATATGGGACCCAGATTTTGGGTATCAATACAGGAGTTGGAGGGGGTGTAAAGAAGAACTGTTAGATTTGTCTGCGGAAATTACCGCAGAACAGGATCAGTAAGTGATATGATAAAGGAGTTGGAATGACAGGAGGAGGTTGAAGAGAATCATGGGCATATACAAGGCATATATTGATGATGAGGTGTGGAAATATTAATGGAAGAATTAGGGAAAGTGCATGGAAAGGAAAAGATGACTATGACCACAAGCTGGCACTCGATTTCAGGCTTAAAGGTGCGGGAAGATTTTCTGTCGTAGGTAAGGGAGTCAGGGTTTGGAACAAATTACCAAGAGAAATGATGAATAATTTACCAACAATGCTGAAGGATTTAAAGTTGAAATTAGTAGATGGAAAAGTATGTAGGAAAAGAAAAGGGCAAGAATGGGTGTGTATCAAAATTGCCATAGAGCTCCATCACAATTAGATTAATTTAAATTATTTGGCACTAGTTGCCATAGTTGCTGTTAGCCTCAATCTCAAGTATCAATGATAGAATGTAAACAACTTGACATTCTCAGATCAACTTGAACAGATATTTTGGTGTGTGTAGGTAATACTATCACATAATTCTATATAATGTATTGCTTTTTTTCTCCACTTAGCTATAGAAAATGTTTTATATCTAGTCACTATTCCTACTGTTATAATAGCAGCCACTTCTTGCTGCAGAATAGTCTGATTGGTTGATTTTAAATGAGTTGTTGGTTATCTTTCTAATCAAACCTATCTTAAACGCACTCTTTGACCATAAAAATGACTGTATAATTAAACACCATTAAACTAAAGATATGGAAATTAAAGTTCTTTAAAGATGTCAAATTAGTTTCTTGAAATTTGATCACCAACTTATCAGGAAATGAGATTTGAAAATTAGTAATGTTGCATGACATGGAAAGTTTCTCTTTTGGAAAATATTTGGTAGGCTAAGAAAGTCAGACCTTTTAATAATCCTTGGAATGAAATGTTCCCCTACCAGTCAAATACAAAAATTCCCCATAAATTTGGACTTAAACTTCTTTAGTATTGTATTTTATTTGATACATGAAGTCATATTTTCTGATATAGGACAAGTCGTCAGTAATTGCAATAAGCATTACAATATAAGTTTTTCACGCACTTGAGGATTATATATCATTATTCTAATCATCATAATTAAAATCACAGTCAATACATCTGTTCAACTAAAGTAAAATGAATACTTTGATATTTTACAATATCGGTAACAATGGAAGGAAAGAACTGCCGTGAGTCTTTTTTTTTTTGACAGGACAGATAAAATACACCCAACACTCACCAAAACTGAAGGGAGGAGGGCATCAACAACACACTAACACAGAAAAAACAATATTTCAGGTTAAAACCCTTTTTCAAGTGAACAGAAGTACATGGCTGAGCTTGCGCAAGCCCTGTGTTCGACGCAGCTGCTGGTAGAATGAAAATGCCCGTCGGAGGTGGTGGGGGGATCAACGATAATATAAACGAAAGTATAAATCACAAGAAGATAAAAATGGGAAAAATAATAATCATTAAAAATAATAAAAAATATAATAAATAATTTAAAAAAACATTTAAAAAAAATTGAAATAAGGTCTATAAATATATATGACTCTATTGTGCTGGCCAGTGATGGGTGTACATGGTGAGGATGGAAGATATTATTGGATTAAGGCAGGGGGGGATATCTAGTTTGCAGGATGTGTTGATATGCCAATTCCCACTTGCGGAGTTCAGATTGGGAAGTGGTATTTGGAAGTACTCTAATGGCTCTGACTGTGAAGCAGTTATTAAGGTCGTGGGTGTTGTGAGTACTGGCATGGTGAGCAACAGGGAGGTCTAGGTTTTGGGAGTAAACAGTTTGTCTGTGACCATTCATTCTGATGGATAATGAGTTTGAGGTAAGCGCAATGTAGGAACTTTGACAGTGGAAGCAGGTGAGCTGGTATATGGGATGGATTGTTGTACAAGCGGCATGACCTATTATGGGGTAGGTTTCACCAGTTCTAGGGTTGCAATAGGTAGTGGTAGGTGGATGTATAGTGCACGTTTTGCTACGGCATCTCTTACAAGGGTCCTTTTTAATGCCCTGGGTGATCCACGTGATTAGTTTGCTTGTAATTCTGACTCTTCTTAATGAGAGTGCAACTTTATAACAATACTTATATTTAGACATAAAACAATTGAACTTATCATCTATACTATTATGCATCACTTCCCCCCACTTCATATTTTGAAGCATGTAGGATTTTCTATCTATCATTATTAATGGACCTCCTCTGCACATACTTTTCACTAATCTTGCAAGTTTTGGTGGATATATTCTGTACGGAGAATTTAATAACCAGATGATCAGAGGAACTCATATCTATTGTTGTGATGTCATAGTTACATATTTCCTTGTTAATAAATATTTGTTCTATTGCAGATTCACTCCCGTTCCCATAACTAGCGGCATCATACACAGTTTTATACATATTATAAGACATAAGCAAATTTATTAGTAGTTGTTTTCTAACACAATTAACATTAAAGTCTCCAACTAATATTGTGTGTTTTGTTTTTTTTGTTTTGATTTTTCAGTTTACTTAGATCTTCCATGTTTTCTAAGAACACTGTAAAGTTGCCAGATGGCGATCGACATACACACACCATAGTAATTTTACATTCTATAAGTACACATGTAGAGTATTCAAAATATTTTTCATGACATTTTGCACATTTCAATCTTATTTCCTTTGACTTCAAACTTTAACATATAAACATGTTCCCACCACATTTGTAGGTTCTCTGCAGAAACTACTTACCATTTCAAAATGTGGAATATGAGCTGAACTTTTTTGCAAATCTTGCAACCAGTGGTCACTTAGACACAAAACTGACACATCATTGAAACTGTTATTTAACAATACTTCATATTCATTCAGTTTATTACTTAAACATTGCACATTTTGATAAAGAATTGTAACTAGTTAATTTGATCCTGTTTTATGTGTGCTCCAGTTACTATGTTACATATTGCAGGATGATACTATGTGTGTATTGTTTTCCTCTGTGGCCACCAAAAATCCTAACTTCTTGGTGGTGGATATCTCTCTCGGGCAGGTTGTTTTCTTCTAAATTCTAGTAAGATTGCAGAAGTATCCACAAAGATATTCACATTTACACATTTTCGTGATGATTCACTACTTAGAATTCATTCGAAACATTTCTACTGAAAGTTTCAAAGTTAATGAGCTCTCCCTAAAAATCTCAGTTCCACATCGAATTCTAACTTACGAATTTATTGTTCTCAGAATTTATCATCATTGTTGACATCCACCTCCCCAGGCCACTATCACTTCAGACTTCTGGAGCGTCGGTTCACCACAAAATGACTTCCGTGAAAGCTTAGTGCTCCCATGCCAATCCCAAATATACAGGCTACCCATTTCTGACATCATCCATCTCTCTATGCCCACTCAACTTACCATCCCAAGTTTCCTTGATCAGTTTCTCATGTTAATCTCTACAAATCTGATCCCATAGCTGATTTTGTATTGTTTCTTAAATAACATGGAAATTTACTCCCTCTTCGGATCCTCCTTGCCAAATTTATACAAAATGTTACACTGAATATAAAAATAATTTCTATGTACTCATATTTCCAATTTTCCTGTAATAAATAACAAAAGTGAGTCATTTTTAGTTAAATCTCCCTTTTTTCTTTGCCAAGCCTTATAACATCAATATTCTCCTGAATTTCTGGTTTATTTCAGCAACAGTCCCCTTTTATTTAGTGTGTTTAATAACTGAGATACAGTAAAAGTCCGGTTATCCGAGTTCCAGTTATCCGAGCCGGGTTAACCGAGGAAAATTTTTGAAATATAATAGGGAGCTTTTATGAAGATATGGAATATTTTTTCAACTAGAGTTTGTACGATATTAAGTGTGGTACTGTAGCGCTTGCATGTATCGTCGTAAAAGAAATTAACAATGAAGATATACAAAAGTGGATGACGATCAAAATCAGCTTAATGATGATGAAATTGTTAATATGGTCGTCAGTGGACAAGGAGAAGAAGACAAAGAAGATAAAAATGAAACTGTTCCAAAAGTTTCTCATGCTGAAGGTTTAAAAAGAATAGAAGTAGCACTTACGTATATTGAGCAACAGCTGCTGTAGCCAACATAATGATGCTACAGTGTTGTCGCTATACTTCCGCTAAGTAGAGAAACAAAATTATGACACAGAAGACAATTAAAGACTTTTTTGGCAAGTGATCATAATTAATGTACAAAAAACAAATTTATTGCTTCATAAATTGGTTTTACACTATAAATAAATTATATTATTTCAGTTTCAATACGTTTTTTGATTCATTGTAATCTCTTTCCTTGGCCTCCGGTTATCCGAGTTTTTCGCTATCCGAGGTGGTCCCAGTCCCATTTACCTCAGATAATCAGATTTGTACTGTATCTCTATTTTTCACAAATTATCCACTTGTTTCTAAATGTTTAAATATAAAAAGAAAAACTCTTTTCAATCAACTGTATCTATTCATGAAACTCTTGATTAGATATGATATGCTGTCACATTTTAAATTAAACTAGTCACATTCCAAATCTTTATCGAATTGAAATACCATCCCACTGTCTTTCTGCAACAACTCTTTAAATGTGAATGACTTAAAAATTTCTCCAAATAAAATTTTTCTTGACCCAAAATATATCTCGCAATGCTTCATTATGTTAAAAATGTCTTAAAACATTTTAGGAACCTTTTCTCTTAAATATCCCATTTTCTTACTGCCTGGACCAAATGAGGTAGCCATCTCAAACTTTGCTAAAATAAAATACCTCTTACTATGTTACATTGCTTTAAATTCTTTCACTGTTAGGTAATTTGTTCAGCTCCTCCACCAATAATTAATTCCACTCCTTAATATCCTAAGATACAAATGAAAACTTTCCCACTAGATTATACCTGAAATCAAGTGTTAATTTATTTTTATCACCCTGTATTTCCTTTCTCATTCAACAGCCTTCCTTGTTTCATTGTCAGTCCATATCTTATCATAACTGTAAGTCTATTCACCTGCCTCTTATCTTCCAGTGATTGCTGACCCAGTCTCTTTATCATATCAGTTTCTGGTTGCAATTTACAGTGATTTCTACTAATAAGTCTAGATGGTATACTGCTACTCATGTATTTGATGCCTATAGTCTGTGTCCCATATTCAAGCAATGGAAACACCAGAATTATGTAGTCCATTTCTGTTAATTGGTAGAGGCACTTTACACTCTATTATAGTTACAGTGATTTGGAATCTTTCCCTGCCATCTCCAAAATATTGTCACACATCAAGTGGATCAGGCCACGAAGAAGGAAAGACTGTCGTAGCGTAGTGGTTACGCTAAGAGACAGTGGGACTAAAGGTCGTGGGTTCGAATCCATTAAGTGCTGTAAAATTTTAATTTCTTAACTTTGTGTAAACTATTCTGGAATATTCTTGTTGTTACTAGTGTTAATGTTCTAGACTGTTCCTCATCACTATATAAGCGATACTCCTTTCTAGCCGGTGTCAGTTCGCTCCGTGCTTCTGTACTGTGCCAGCTGTTAATAAAGCTTCGTTGCCTTAAACTGAGTGTTTCGTCTACGACCCCGCTACGCCCTAGGATTCTGAATTTGGTTTACTATGTGACATTATTTTGGTGGAGACGCCGGGTAGATCCTCGTGACCGCTAAAATCTACAACAACACCGTGGCCCCAATCAGACCACGAGAGAGCCGTCACTTACGAGGCGAGAAGCCAGAGTACGAGCCGTATTCTACTGATTGGAAGCTGTCAGAAGGAGAAGAGGAAGTAAGGACGACGATGACGCCGACCGCCTGCCAGCACATTCGTCATCCGGCATTATTTTCAGGCGACGACGGCCAAGACCCAGGCAACTGGCTGAAAGGCTACAAACGTATCGCTAAATTCAACAACTGGGACGATACAGTGTGCCTGGCAAATGTATTTTTCTACCTCGAAGGAACTGCCAAACAATGGTTCGAAAATAACGAAGAGAAACTGACTAGTTGGAAGCATTCCAGAAAGAACTGCAGGCATTCTTTGGAGACGCACAACGGCAGACACGCCATGCTGAAGAGAAACTAAAGTGTAGAGCGCAGCGCCAAGGGGAAACGACACAGTCATACATACAAAGTGTTTTGGGGCTGTGTAAAAAAGTCGACCCCACAATGAAGGAAGAAGATAAAGTAGCACACCTTATGAAAGGCGTCGCCGAGGACATGTACCAAGTGTTGCTGCTGAAGGAAATTTCCACAACAGACGACTTTATTAAGTGTTGCCAATACATTGAGACGATGCACCAGAAAAGAATTGGACAAAGGAAGTTTGAGAGATTACCAAACGTCGTATCAATGGCCGCAGTGGAAGAGGGCACAGATATTAGAGACATTATTAGAAAAGTAGTGAGAGAGGAAGTGGAAAGGGCGATAGGAATGTATGTTGAACCAAAAACTGAGACTCTTGAGGAAATAATAAGGGAGGAGGTGGAACAAACGCTGGCGCCCATCTCTTATCGTGCAGCCCCAACAAAAACTGTTAGACAGCCAAGACCAAAGAGAATTTCTGCCACTGCGACGCAACTCGAGGATCCTCCAAACTTTCCCAGGAAAACCGACGTCTGGAGAACGCGGGACAACCAGCCGGTATGTTTTTACTGTGGGCGACCGGGACATGTAGTACGCTACTGCCGAGAGAGACAGAAGATATTTAATGATGCCCGTGAAAGGAGATTCGAAGCACGTTTCAGCGTCCGAAGACCCCAGGACGACAATGAAGATCAAGATGTAACTTATGAACGACGTAGATCACTGTCGCCGCAGGTTGGTCGCTTCAGAGGACGGTCGCCGACACGCCGATCAAGATCTCCGTCATCGTTCCGACGCTCCAGCCAGTCTCCTAGCCGCCGCAACCTGGAAAACTAAAAGGTGCGACCTTCCTTGGAGGTGAGGCCGCTCTAGGGAAAAATACTCCGCCGCCGATCATTACGAAAATGTTGGCAAATTACATTGAAATCCTCATGGATGGTCAACCAGCTCATGCTCTTGTGAACTCTGGGGCATCTTTCTCGGTTATTTCGGAGAATTACCGGCGTCAGTTGCGGAAGACTATGTTCGTCGACAACAGAAATGTTTTGCTCAGGGTTGCTAATGGGAATCATGTACAACCTACAGGAAGGTGCACTATTCGTGTCTCTATAAATGGCCACAAGCAGCCCTTTGAGTTCGTCGTGCTACAAGAATGCAGTCATGACGTCATACTTGGTTGGGACTTTCTGAAGGCCTCACAAGCAATTATAGACTGTGGTCGCTCGAAGATTTTGCTAGACGATGTGAGAGTTGAGGAGGGGGAAAACAGTCCTTCCCGTGCCTGGAAAGTTTGTGTGCTGGATGACGTCATAATTCCTGCCACCAGTGCTTCGAAGGTAACTGTCATGTGTCATACGCCACGTACTTGTATGGACCTCCTAGTGGAATGCAATAGGAATTTACCACTGGAGAAAGATTTGTTCATCCCTGCCTCCGCCGTCTCATTTGAGAACGGAATTGGTGATTGTGGGTAGTCAACTGCTGCAAGGTGCCACATATTCTCACAAGGCGCCAGTGTATAGCATACGCCGAGACGTTAATTGAAGGGCATCTGAGTGTCATGGAAACCTTTTGCGAAGAACCCACAAGTGTGAATGTAACGGAAGCAACGAGACTAAACATTCAGTCCCGACTCTCGCCGGATTTGACTAAGGAACAACAGGATAAGCTATTCGCGGTTCTTCAGGAATTCTATGAATGTTTCAGTCCACAGGTGAAGAGCAAGTCGACCCCATTGAAGGTACAACATCGAATTGACACTGGCGACCATCGACCTATCAGCCAAAGACCGTATCGAGTTTCAGCAGCGGAGCGCCGAATAATTCAGCAAGAAGTAGAAAAGATGTTGAATGACGACATCATTCGGCCGTCTCAGAGCCCATGGTCATCGCCGGTAGTGCTCATGAGAAAGAAGGATGGCCACTGGCTGTTCTGCGTCGATTACTGGCAGCTCAATAAGGTGACTAAAAAAGATGTTTACCCTCTTCCGCGAATTGACGATACGTTGGACTGTCAGAAGGGAGCCAAGTTTTTCTCGACTATGGACCTACACTCAGGATACTGGCAGATAGAGGTAGACAAAAACGATCAAGAGAAAACTGCATTTATTACCCCCGATGGTCTGTATGAATTTAATGTAATGCCATTTGGTTTGTGTAATGCGCCAGCAACATTTGAACGTATGATGGATAATGTTTTACGTCATCTGAAGTGGACGATGTGTCTCTGTTATTTAGATGATGTTATAGTGTTCTCCGAAACCTTCGATGAACACGGGAAAAGACTGAGAGCTGTTCTTATGTGCCTGAAACAAAGTGGCTTGCAGCTCAACCCAAGAAAGTGTCTTTTCGGAGCTAAAGAAATAAAAATACTTGGGCATCTTGTGTCAGGTGAGGGTGTGCGGCCAGATCCCGACAAGGTGAGGTCTATAACGGAATTTCCTGTTCCTAAGAATACCAGTGATGTCAGGAGCTTTCTTGGCCTATGTTCTTACTATCGACGCTTTATAAAAGACTTTTGTATGAAAGCCAGGCCGCTCCAAGAATTGCTAAAAAGTGGTGCTAAATTCCTCTGGGGTAGATCTCAACAAGATTCTTTCCTCATTTTGCAAAAGGCTCTGACGACTAACCCTGTGCTTGGGCTGTATGATGAGAAAGCGCATACTGAGCTGCATACAGACGCTAGTGGTTATGGAATTGGCGCTGTATTAGTACAGATTCAGGATGGGAAAGAGAAGGTAATAGCCTGTGCCTCCAGGACTCTCAACAAAGCCGAAAGAAACTACTCAACAACGGAACGCGAGTGTCTTGCTGTCATATGGGCTGTCTGCAAACTCCGACCATATCTCTTTGGACGACCATTTACAGTTGTAACAGATCACCATTCACTTTGCTGGTTAACAGGCCTTAAGGACCCATCAGGACGACTTGCCAGGTGGGCATTACGTCTTCAAGAATACGACATTAGTATAGTCTACAAAAGTGGAAAGAAGCACCGGGATGCCAACTGTCTCTCGAGGAATCCAGTGGAGGAACAGCAAGAGAATGAAGAGAGTACTGACTGTCTCGCTACTCTTCGCGATCTCTGAGGAACAAAAGAAGGACGCCAAATTGTTGCAAATTCAGGGTGGCCACAAACCGGGAAAACCGGGAATATCGGGAATTCTCAGGGAATTTAATGTAACCGGGAAATTTCAGGGAAATATCAGGGAATTCAGGTAATTTCGAAAATTATCAGGGAATTCAATTGCGACTATTCAAAATTTAGAAATTTTTAATATCATCCAGAATTCATTTCAGTCAATAAATATTTCATCTTATATATATTTATCATAAAATAGACAACGATAGTGTAAACAGCACGCTAGCACTCACCACGAGTGCCTTCGATTCGCGCCACCGTGCGCGCCACTGTCAAACAACCACGCGAGCGTGCCATTGCTCTTATATTGTTATCTCGACTCGCGCAAAGTGTAAATGCCGCATTAGAATCGTAGATAGTCCGTTGAGTTTACTAGCTAAGCGACAGTCACTTCATTCATCGTGAAATTTCGTCTATTGTTTACAAACACGCAAACGCATTTAATTTAAATTGGAAGTATTTTCTAAATATCGTTATGTTAGTTTGTTATCAAACTGCAAGTTTTCTTAGTTTTTATCATTTATGTGGGGGGAAAATGTTATTTTTTTAAATTATTAATTTATTTTAATCGTGAAATTTCTCATTAAATATTTCAGCTCATATGTTTTTAACATGAAATAACCGACAATAAGGCACAAATAATTTATTTTTCTGATCATTAATTATTGTTTTTTTTTTTTTTTTTTTTTTTTTTTTTTTTTCTCTTGCAATCACAATTACCATTACCACTGTCTATGTTGCAATCTTTCAAAGCTGCTTTGACTGTTGATTCGATGCGACAGTGTAAACAGTGTACTAGCGCTCTCAACGAGTGTCATAGACACGCGCCAAACACCCGCGACTGATGCGAGCGTACCGTGTGTTCAGGCAGTGCTTCTCGATCCGAATAAGCTCGCGCGAAAGTGTAAGAGAAGAATACTGGAGACGCATCTTGTGTGATCACGTCTAATTTGGAATCGGAAGTGTTTTCTAAACATCGTCGGTTTTAGTTCATAATCAAACGGTAAGTTTTTCTTAATTTTTTATGATTATATCTAATTTTTCTACTGATATTTTTTTAAATTAATAATTATTTTTGAACATTCATTGGGTGAATGATGATTGTAGATTGGTTGCTATTACTATTGGTTTTACTAATATTTATTTATTTAATTTAATTATAAAAATATCAATTTTTTTAAAATTTTCAGATTAATGAATTCAGCATGACAACACGATTTCAAAGTGACTGGTTGACTAATCCAGACTTTAAGATTTGGTTAGAAGAAGTTAAAACTGATTCTAAAAGTGCAAAATGCAAACTTTGCAATATTACATTTTCTTTAAGTAATATGGGTAAAACAGCTATCAGAAGTCATGCTAAAGGACTGAAACATATTAGCAAACTTAAAAATTGCAAAACTGTCTACCCTCTTCAAAGGTTTTTAACTCAGCCGCAACAAAGTAGTACCGAGACAACTACACAGACGGAAAAAAAAATCCCAACACCAAGAAAAAATTATTGTAGAGTAATGAAATTTGGACATTGCATTTGTCAAGTTAACATGTTTAATTGATTAAATTTTCAAGATCACAGGTTAATTTAAGCTCAAGAAAATGCATTTCAAATGTGAAATACTGTTAAATTAATAGCCGGTGTAACCTCCAGAATTTTGAATGCAAGCCTGCAAACGTGAATGCATTGTGTCATACAGGTTTCGAATGTCACTTTGTGGTATGGAGTTCCATGCTTGTTGTACTTGTGCTGTCAATACTGGGACGGTCAGTGCTGGCTGTGGATGATGCTGGAGTTGTCGTCCAATGATATCCCATACGTGTTCAATTGGAGACAGATCTGGTGATCTCGCAGGCCAAGGTAACATGTCGACACTCTGTAGAGCACGTTGCGAGACAACAGCGGTATGAGGGCGAGCGTTATCCTGTTGAAAAAGTCCCCCTTGAATGCTGTTCATGAATGGCAGCACTACAGGTTGAATTACCAGACTGACGTACAAATTTGCAGTCAGTGTGTTTGGTATAACCACAAGAGTGCTCCTGCAGTCATAGGAAATTGCTCCCCAGACCATGACTCCAGGTGTAGGTCCAGTGTGTCTAGGCCGCAGACAGTTTGGTTGCAGGCGTTCCCCTGGCCTCCTTCTGACCAACACTCGGCCATCACTGGCACCAAGGCAGAACCTGCTTTCATCAGAAAACACAACAGATCTCCACTCCGTCCTCCAATGAGCTCTGGCTTGACACCACTGGAGTCGCAAACGGCGATGGCTTGTAGTCAGTGGAATGCACGCTACAGGGCTGGAGTCATGGTCTGGGGAGCAATTTCCTATGACAGCAGGAGCACTCTTGTGGTTATACCAAACACACTGACTGCAAATTTGTACGTCAGTCTGGTAATTCAACCTGTAGTGCTGCCATTCATGAACAGCATTCAAGGGGGACTTTTTCAACAGGATAACGCTCGCCCTCATACCGCTGTTGTCTCGCAACGTGCTCTACAGAGTGTCGACATGTTACCTTGGCCTGCGAGATCACCAGATCTGTCTCCAATTGAACACGTATGGGATATCATTGGACGACAACTCCAGCATCATCCACAGCCAGCACTGACCGTCCCAGTATTGACAGCACAAGTACAACAAGCATGGAACTCCATACCACAAAGTGACATTCGAAACCTGTATGACACAATGCATTCACGTTTGCAGGCTTGCATTCAAAATTCTGGAGGTTACACCGGCTATTAATTTAACAGTATTTCACATTTGAAATGCATTTTCTTGAGCTTAAATTAACCTGTGATCTTGAAAATTTAATCAATTAAACATGTTAACTTGACAAATGCATTGTCCAAATTTCATTACTCTACAATAATTTTTTCTTGGTGTTGGGATTTTTTTTTCCGTCTGTGTATACATGGTTTGTCTGAGAAATTGATTATTTCTAATCCAATAAAGACATGCGAAAAAGAACAAATTCCGACATCACAAAATACTCTCAGCTCCTTTCTCATCAAGCAAGAAGTCAGCCGTGCAGAAATACTTTGGTGTATTCAGACACTGATGACTCACAAGTCAATGCGCTCAGCTGGAAGTGATGTACAATTATTTAAGAAAATGTTCAACGATAGTCAAATAGCAAGAGGAATGGAATTGCAGCGAACTAAAATTGCCTACTCAATTCTTCATGGGATTGCTCCTTATTATAAAAGTAGACTGATGGACTCCATAACTTCTTGTAATCATTTTGTAATAGGATTTGATGAGTCACTCAACAAAGTTTGTCAAGAAACTCAAATGGATTTAAATATCAGGTTTTGGAGTACTGAAAAGAATGAAGTATGTACACGATACTTAACATCTGCTTTTCTTCGTTGCACAAGAGCTTCAGATCTTCTTCTGTCATTCAAGGAAATGCTTCAACCTATTATTAGTCTTAACAAAATTTTACAAATCTCAATGGATGGACCAAATGTTAATCATAAATTTTTCAGAGAATTGAAAGCTGAACTACAGAAAACTAAAGAAATCAGTGATCCATTGATACTTGATATGGGTAGTTGTGGTCTTCATAACATGCATGGCGGATTTAAATGTGGAATTGAGGCCACTAACTGGAATATTGTTCCGTTTTTAAGGTCAACTTACTATCTGTTTAAAGACGTACCAACTCGACGTGCTCAATTAACAGAGTATTCAGGATCGACTCTTTATCCTAAAAAATTTTGTGCAGTTCGTTGGATAGAAAATGATAGTGTTGCTGCTCGTGCTATTGAAATTATTCCAAATCTTAAAAAAATGGTGGAGGGTTTACGGCATGATAAAAAAGAACCAACTAGTGCCAGTTACAAAATTGTAACAGAGGCTCTTTCAGATCCTTTTCTGACAGCAAAACTAGAATTTTTTCGGTCATTAGCAGCTGAATCGCAACCATTCTTACAAGAATATCAAACTGATGCTCCTATGACACCATTTCTACACAGCTCTTTAGTGACAGTTCTCCAAAATATAATGCAGAGGTTTATCAAAGCAGATGTCCTGAAGTCTGTTGACGCATTATCATGCATAGACTTAAGTGATGAAAACAATTTGATTTTATACAGTCAAATTGACTTAGGATTTGGTACTAAAAAAGTTATCAAAGGATTTAAAAATAAAAATATCACTGATCATGATTTTACAGTTCCGAAAAGATGCTGCGTCTGCTTTGAAAGCTTTTACAAGAAAATTGTTGACACAATCGCCCTTGCTTTATAAACTTACCAAAGCAGTTTCTTGTTTTGATCCTAGTATTGCACATTTTCCTGAAGTCAGAAGTAGGAGATTGAAAAGCTTACTCACTATTTTGAATGAAAATAATTGGATCAGTGGTATTGAGGCTGATGAAATTAGTCGAGATTTCAACAATTTATGTTCTCAACCTTCAGCATTACAAATTCTTAAAAATTATTCACGAGGAAGTAAATGCCTAGATCATTTTTGGAATGAATTAATTCTTACACACGCCAATCCACAGTCAATAGTAAAACTGTTAAAGATAGTCATGGTTTTATCGCATGGCAATGCTAATATTGAGAGAGGTTTTTCAGTCAATTCTGAATGCTTAGTTGAGAATATGAAAAATGAAACTTTAATTGCTCAGCGGTTAGTATATGACTCTATCTTAAGTGAAACAAATGGGGATGTTGCAACTCTTGATGTTCCAAAATCTTTAGTTCATTCTTATCGTAACTCGCGTTCAAAATTGTCTGAAGAAATTGAACGTCGAAGAAAAGAAGCTAAAATAACTGAATCAGAAGATTTGAAAAGAAAACGTGTAGCTAATGAAAAAAAAGATTTGGCATTAAAAAAAGCTAAACTTCTAGCTGAGATTCAAGTTATTGATGATCAATTTAAAAATCTTCAATGATTTTTATATACAAAATATTAAAAGTTTTATTTGTTCTAGTTTATGCTAGTCATTTGCTTGATTGTATTTTACTAACTGTACATTATTTTTCATAAGATTACTGAATTAGTTATAAAATACCAACTATGGAAATGTATTAAATGAATTAAATTATGATATTCAAATAAACATGTTTAAATATGTATTTTTTAATTTTTGTACCAGATTTAACAATTTTAAAGTAATCAAATCTTAAATATTTTAATTATGTGAATAAAATTTCTAAATCAGGGAAAAGTATGACAAACTTCACTGGAAAACCTGGAAATATCAGGGAATTTTGAAATCATTCCTTTGTGGCCACCCTGAAATTAAACTTGCCTTAGATCGCTCAGAGGATCTGAATGGAGAATTTAAGATGATAAATGAGGTGCTTTACAAGAAAAACTTTGACCCCTTTGGAAAGAGATGGCTTCCAGCACATGCACATCGAAATTCTTCAACATTTCCACGACGCGCCTACAGCGGGCCATTTAGGGTTTATTAAGACTTATGACAGAATCCGGAAGAGATTTTTCTTGCCAGGATTATTTAGAAGTGTTCGTCACTATGTTTCGCACTGTTGAGAATGCCAGAGAAGGAAGACAGTTCCTCAGAAACCACCTGGACGACTTATACCAATTCCGCCTGCAGAAACGCCTTTCCAGCGTGTCGGTATTGACTTACTCGGACGATTCCCGACTTCTACCAGTGGCAACAAGTGGATTATCGTTTGTACTGATTATCTGACTCAGTACGCCATTACAAAACCTTTGAAAACAGCTGAAGCCCCTGAGGTTGCAAAATTCATTGTGGAGGACATTTTATTAAAACATGGGGCCCCAAGTTCAGTGATCACGGATCGAGGAAAGGTCTTCCAGTCGAGACTTGTGAACGAGATCAACTGTCGATGTAACATCACACATCAAATGACGACTGTTTACCACCCTCAAACTAATGGCCTTACAGAACGTTTCAACAAAACACTTGCTGACATGCTCTCCATGTACGTGAGTGTCGAACAAACCAACTGGGATGAGGTGCTGCCTTTTGTGACGTTCGCCTACAATACTGCCAAACAAGACACAACCAGATTTACGCCATTCTTCCTGGTACACGGACGTGAAGCAACAACGACCATGGACACTGTGTTCCCGTTCCATCCTGATGACGTGAACAACGATTACATAGCCAAATTAGTAACAAGGGCTGAGGAGTGTCGGCAGTTATCTCAGCTCCGCACACTGCAGGCTCAAGAGAATGACCGCCGGAGGTATGATGCAAGTCACCGTTCTGTTTCATACCAACCTGGCGACCTCGTCTGGATATTTACTCCCATCCGTAAGGTTGGCCTGTCTGAGAAGCTCCTCAGACGTTACTTTGGACCATACAGGATTGTACGAAGGTTGTCTGATGTCACTTATGAAGTCGAGAATTTCGATCCACACTCAAAACGACAAAAGGTGAGAGACACAGTTCACGTGCTGCGACTGAAGCCTTACATGGACCCTTCAAACCAGAGTAGACTAGAAGATCCAGC
This sequence comes from Vandiemenella viatica, assembly GCA_031002005.1. NCBI lineage: Eukaryota > Metazoa > Arthropoda > Insecta > Orthoptera > Morabidae > Vandiemenella > Vandiemenella viatica. Next base: position 123,328,035 of record CM061919.1, read on the forward strand.
ATTCTTCAGTAAACCAAAGGGCCCCAAGAGCTGTACGTCTCATCCGGGCTCGAAGACATCGATGACTAGGGACATCACCACCCATCAGGAACCAAGGCGCGCGAAACCTACGACTCGCTCCATGACCAGGGCAACGTAACATCGGGACGCTGTTCCCTTAAGGAGGGAGCAATGTCGCACATCAAGTGGATCAGGCCACGAAGAAGGAAAGACTGTCATAGCGTAGTGGTTACGCTAAGAGACAGTGGGACTAAAGGTCGTGGGTTCGAATCCATTAAGTGCTGTAAAATTTTAATTTCTTAACTTTGTGTAATCTATTCTGGAATATTCTTGTTGTTACTAGTGTTAATGTTCTAGACTGTTCCTCATCACTATATAAGTGATACTCCTTTCTAGCCGGAGTCAGTTCGCTCCGTGCTTCTGTACTGTGCCAGCTGTTAATAAAGCTTCGTTGCCTTAAACTGAGTGTTTCGTCTACGACCCCGCTACGCCCTAGGATTCTGAATTTGGTTTACTATGTGACAATATGTCCTGGCCAGATGAGTGTATTATCTAATTATATATCAAGATATGTACATGTTTTTCTTCAGTTCTGTAGTGCTGCCAAAAATTTTTAAGTGTGGCATTGACAGAATATATTGTAATTAACTTTCAGATCTTATCTAGAGCTAAGCCAGCAACCAATACCAGCCATGCATCCAACAGTCAGCTATCAACACGAAAAGAAATACCGAAGTTGGAAGACTTTCTAAGCAAGAGGGACTACACTGGAGCACTTACAGTGCTTGAGGTTCAGATGTCTCAAATTCTCTATTCATATTTTAAGATATACCTACTTTGTTTCACCTTGATTTTTGTTGATATTTATATAATTACACATAACATTTTATTTAGTTCACTGGACGGAAAGGCAGTGAGGAGACTGAGATGTGGATTGGGTACTGTGCATTTCATTTGGGAGATTACAAGAGAGCAATGGCAGTGTATGAATCACTGAGACATTCAAAGAATGCCCCTGAAAATGTTCATGTAAATCTAGCTTGTTGCTATTTTTATCTTGGCATGTATCCAGAGTCTTTGAAGGTAAGAAACAAAATATTTTTAAAAAAATGTTGATGAAAGACATTTCTGCAGTTATTGCTAAATTTGATGTGTAGCTGTCTATATCCATCCGCATTTTTATTTTAAACTTCATTTACTGGCAACAATGGCTATATAGAACAGTTAAATACGACCTTAACTTCCTAAATTAAAAATAAATTAATTTAAATGCCATGGGGTGCACACTTCCAGTGGTAATTTCACTAGTCACTTATTTACTCCTTTCTTATCTATTTATTTTTTAATTTTGACTGTCTTAAATCCAGTGAGTGTAAATGCCTCCCACTTAACTTTTGCCCTTTATGAATTTCAGTTTTTTTGGTAAATTTTTCATCACTTCCCGTGGTAATTTATTCCACTAAAGATTCCTTTACCTTTACTGTATGTCTGAAATTGAGTGCCAACTGGTGATCATGGTCTTAATTTTTCCACTAATATCTTTCCAAGCCCCATCACCAACATGTGCTTTGTATATTTCCAGAACTCTCTTCACCCTCCTCCTTCCTCCAAGGAATCCCAATCCAGCTCCTTTATCATATCAGTTACAAGTAGTGTTGTGCACACAAATCTAACTGCCCTCCTTTGAACCCCTGTCGAACTCCTGTATTTGATACCCAAAATGTAGGTCCCATACTACATCATCATTTTCAAGGAGCCAAAGTTTTGTAACCAAATTTCCTCACTTATGTGCTATATCCTTTCACCAACCTCCCCATTAAACGAAAGCTTTTGTAACCTTTTCCTACCACTCATCCAATGTGTCCTTCCCTGTTCAATTAATTATCAAATTTTATGTGAAAATATTTACAATTACGATCTTCCACAAGCAGCAGCATATAATCATAAGCAACCCTTTGTTTTTTATCTGTGTACCTAATAGGCTGACTCTTCTTGGCATTTATTTTCATTCTATGTCTATCTACCCAGTTAGATATCCCGTTCAGGTCACTCTGCAGTTGTTCACAATCTTCTGCCATTTTGATCCTATTATATTCCATTGTGTCATCTGCAAACAACCTAACTTCTGTCTGTAAACCATCAATGCAATCATTCATTAGAATGATGAATAGCAATAGTCGCAATACATTATCGTTATTCACTTCCACCTCTTTTGATACTGCATTTCCCATCATAATGCATTACTTCCTACCTTTTTAAGAAATCCTCTATACAGAAGTGACTTTTTCATCCACTTTAATGGTTTTCACCTTATTAAAAACCATTTTATGGCTCACTCTGTCAAATTCCAAGGATAGATCTAATGCTACACTGTCAACTTGAACTCCCATGTCCATTTCATCCAAAATATCCTACATTTACCCCAACATCTGAGATTCTCATGAATATCCCTGCCTAAAGACATTTTGTTGATTTGCAAACCATTTTTTCCCCACAGATATATCTGATGTGTTTGCATATCAATATTTCAATTAATTTACCTACTGCTGATGTTAAACTAATCGGCCTGTAATTTTCAACTCCATTTGTGACCTTCCTTTATGAATGCTTTTTCCTCTGGTATGCAGCAAGACTTTAGACTCAATCTAAATAATATTTCAAGGTAAGATACAATATTGTGATCCACTATCTTGGATACATCTGTAGTAATATTATCTACAGCAGCATCTTTATGACTTTTTAGCTTTCTTTATTCCTTTACAATTTCCTATATATCTATTTCAAATTTTGTAGTTCACTTATTTCTACTTATATGGAGAAGCTCTCTCTCTGATTTACTCCCTCCTGTTCCAGGATGATTGTCCTTTGCTCACATTAAAGCAGTTAATATCTCTGAAATTTTCAAATCCTCAGTAACTTCTCCATTCTCATCTACACTAGTTTGAATACCTTTTAAATGATATATCATTACTTGAGAGTAAATATCTATATCATTTAAAACTTGCTTACATGTTTTATTTTTGAAATACATGTTTATAGAATTTCCTATTATTTAAAAAAATAATAATAAAAAATTGTGTGTGGCTTTCTAATGCACATTTTACAATATCATTGCGAGTATTCAAAATAGGGCATTAAATATGTTTAATCTTATGTGTGTGTCCTTATATTTCACTTTGCAGCCACAGCTACCTAGTGCAGACCACTGTTTGTGTATGGTAGCAGCCTCAAGTCTTCCAAAATGCACTATTGTGGTTGCATGTCAGTAGCTGTGGGGATGTGGGAGATATGGTGGTTGAAAGTGGTCGACCTAGGGCATTTTCATATCAATCCAAGTGTTCTAAAAAATGTTTTGAATCTTCTAGAAGGCATTAGGTTGTTACTGAATGTACTAAAATGTTGTAGAATGTTCTTGAATAATTTTCTAGAATGGGAATATCAATGGGGGGTTGCTAATTAAGGGAGTAACATAGGCTACTTTTTATCCTTGATATATTTAAGGTTCCGTGTAAAAACATAAAAACCTTAGAAATTCTCGACAAACACGAACAAAATCAGGGGCAACAGTTAGTATAAATATAAAGTAATGAAGTGCACATTATCTTGGCATATATATAATTTTTTATTTGTTTTTATAGACACTGGAAAAAGCTCCTTCTAATCATCTGAAGACCCGCCTTCTTTTTCATTTAGCACACAAACTTGGGGATGAAAAGAAACTCATGGAATATCATCAAGAATTGGAAGATATTGTTGAAGACCAGTTGTCTCTTGCTTCAATACATTATCTTCGAGCACACTACCAAGAAGCTATTGACATTTACAAACGAGTGCTTCAAGACAACAGGTAGGAAAATATGCTGTGGTGTCAGGAATTCAAGGTTAAGAACTGCAAGTTGCATAAAATTATAATGTACTTATTTTTAGGTTATCATGCTAATTTGTTGGTTGGTTGGTAGTTGAATTTTCATTGCATGTCACACAGATTAGAAAAATGAATATGAACTGTAGACATAAAAAAATACCGTTATTATGATTTCTTTTATCTCATCTTTATAGTTGAATCATAAAGCCCCTGTTGGGTTGATTCATATCTATTTAAGAATATCTTCACAAGTATTCTAACACCATTACTCAATAGGTCAACAATATGAAATTTAATGATTACAAGCATCATGTTATAAAATTGCAATTACTTTGCAGGTTTAGAACTGTGTCACTGTTATTGGTGCTACCAGTGTTTCAGCCACAACCTGGAACTATCCTCAGGGATGCTTCAGGTTAATGTATCTACTCCTGTGTTGTTTTCTGACACATTGATAGGTATCAATTTACAAATCAGATGCTATAATTAAGATGTTTAATTTTTCATTACAAGGAAATTGTGAGATGAAATGTCAAAATAGTCCTTCCAGTGTGTTAGAAAATGATGAAGGAACAGATAAATTAACCTGAAGTAACCCCAGGGGAAGTCCCAGGTTGGGTCCAAAATGTTGGTAGCAGCAGTAACAGTGACACAGGAATAAACCTTCAAAGTAATTGTGATGGATCACTTGCTCTGGTGACAATTTTCCAACACACCAATTTTTCCTATTCCATTTTTATACCTTCTTTTTCCCTCTACTAATTTCAACTTTAAATTCTTTTAGCATTATTTGTAAATTATTCAACATTTCTCTTGGTAACCCCTTACCTATAAAAGTAAATCTTCCCACACCCTTATGCCTGAAATTGACTGCCAGTTTGTGGTCATGGTTATCTTTTCTTTTCCATGCACCTCTCATAATTCTTCTACCAATATCTTTCCACACCTAAACACCAATATAAGCCTAGCATACACCTATGACTCTCTTTACGCTCCTCCTGTGTTCCAATGAATCCCATTTCAACTCCTTTATCATATCATTTACTGATTGTGATCTGTGATAATTTACAGAGACAAATCTAACATCCCTTCTTTGCACCCCTTCCAACTCCTGTATTTGATACCCAAAATGTGGGTTCCATACTGCACTACCATATTCAAGCAATGGTCTGACCAAAGTTTTGCAACCCAATTCCCTTTCTTCTCTAGTACTTTCCCTCATCACTCCTGTACACAGAGTGATTAGTGAATCCAAGTTGCACATCAGCAATGTCTGGAGAAAGGTTGGTTACAGTAAACTTGATGACATCATAAGTACATGTAGCTAAGGCTAGTTTAATCCTTTTAGTTTTGTTTGAATTCCATTAACATTTTGATAATACTTGTTGGTTTTCCCATTGGACTTAGTTAATGTTTAGCTCTCTGCATTATTTTTGGCACTGCGTTGGAAATTTTTATTGTGAGACCAGTTTCAACTTCTTTGGTGCACTTCTTGAGTTCAGCAGGAGGAACTAGCTAAGAACATTCACTCCTCAGGAGTTCTGTCACTGCCCAGAGAGATTTCAGAAAGTGACAGGGCCTGTCGTACAATTACTTGCACTTAAAACCCTTCAGAAGTGTTACAGCAGCATCCTTGCTTTTTAGCACTAATTTAACTGGTATTTGGCCAGAGGTAGATTTCTTCCCCAAGTGAAAGAATGTGACAAGATCACTGATTTTAAAACAAGAGGCTGTTATGATACAGTCAATCTTGGACTTGTCCAGTGCTTTTCTTGTGTTGTTGTCAGTGCTTTTAGCTTCTGGAAACTTAAAGATAATTACATTCTTGGTTCTGTTTGATCTGTCACTACCCTCAGATATTATATCTTCAGAATCTCTATTTATTTTTGATAGCTTTTCTCCAAGAAGTTCAACACTTTCCTCCAAAGTTGAGACCTTTGCTTCAACACTGTGAAGATGTGGTTCTAGGTCAGCAAGCAGTTGGAGAGTTTCTCAGTGTTTTTCCTGGCACTGTCCATTTCTTACCTGAATTCGTTTTTGGTAGTAAACGAATGCACCTTCTCCAGCAAGAGAGCAATATTTGCTGACATTGTGGCCAATGTGTCTGGAGTTAATGATAAACAATCAATTCTGTCACAGATCCAATTTTTATTTTCAGCTTTTATCAGAGAAGCATATTCTTTTCTGCTCATTTTGAGACATTCAAGATGAAACCATTGCAAACAGTTACTATTCCATTCTACTCCTTTATTAGCAAATGGTTTGAGGCAACACAGACAAATGTCTTGTATTCAGACAATAAAAATTATGCAGGATATGAATAAATGTTCAGAATCTAGCTGATATGAAATGTTCAAAAAAATAATAAAAGCTCTGAAATTTTTAACACAGAATGTGGAGAAATTGAAGTGATTATAAAATGAAGTTATTGGAATGTTATCTTACCAAAAATGCGCGAGCTTAATGTTTCACAATCAGAAGTTAATATATTATACTCTTCTCATGGAGTAAAAAGATGTTCTTGTGTTTACCAATGTTCACAAGCTTCAATTCTAACGATTACTTAATTCCACAACTTGAAGGTTATATATTGAGGTAGAACACGTTCGATCCTTCAATGAACTAAACTTGTTTCACAGGATCTAGTCTTCCAAAATCCACATTGATTTGGAATAATTAATTTCTTTTCATGTAAGAATATCTTAATGTCTGAGCATATATAACATGTTTCAGAAGTCTACTGCAGTTAGATGTTAAAACGATCAGTCAATAGCTGATGGGATCTCCTAGATATCCTTCTTGAATACTGGAGTTACCTAACTTCCTGATTTTCCAGTCCAAGGGTACTAATTATTAATTGTATATGTCAGTAAGATAGGGCTCCATTTCAGTCAGATACTTAACTCTATAAATACTTTTACTGGGATACTATCAGGATCCAGCTCCTATTGTTTTTCAATACATGTATGCCATATTTGGAATGAATCTATCTCAAACTCCACACAATGTGGAAAACAGGAATGATATCTGTATTTTATTTCGTCAATGTTTTTGAAAGTCAGTATTAATTGTATTAGGCTTGTCACAGCAATGATTAATTTCACAACCACACAGTGTTAGTACTGTCACATTACTTGAATCGCAAGTAACTCTTCTTGAATATGATCAGTATTTTTTTTCCTAAGAGACTTTTAAAAATGTTATTGCTCATTATCTCAAACATTTATTGCAGTTTTTAGGTTTTTGTTTCCCCCTGTTCTTCTTTAACTTTTCTCTACCCTCTTTTGACATCTATCCAGCTTTCTAACTTTATGTGTTTACCTTGGTGAATCAGTTTTATCTTTGATCATCCACTTTGGGACATGACTGTTGATTCCATCCCAGATTATAGATATAAAAATGATGCACATATCTTCAACAGTGTCTTGTATTACATTATAGTTACGATGATGACCAGAATGAAGTGGAACACTCTGATCCTAGAGGTTGGGATTTACGCATGGGGCTAACAAATCCATCTTGTAAAACCAATTCTGTTATGAAAGATAGAGAGATGCCTCAGATGCAGGAAAACAAACCATGTGTGGACAAGAACTAAGATCTGGAGCATTGAGTGTGCAGCAATCAAACAAACAAAAGAGGAGTGTCAATAATTCTTGTTAAGAATATGGTGGATAGATTCCATATTAAAGATTTTCAGCAAGTAGGCATGCTAGAAGCATGACTAAGATAGATGGCAGTGGAGCTAACCTCTCAAAGTAGCACATGGTTAGTGATAGTTTAAAATAAAGTACGAAAATCTAAGGAACTACTTGTCCTTCAGACACATTTCAAAACATTCTTTGAAAGTGTTTTTTTTTTTTTTTTTAGTATTCTTTTCTTTTTACACTCAGCTATTCACTGTGATTATAACTATGTAATCACTTATTCCTGTAAGTTGTGTTGAAATATATTTGAATGTGTCAGGCTTATTTGTTATCATAAGATATACAATGCTTTTATTGCCAGTAAGACACCAAATTGGTTCAATAATCAACTGTTCAAAATAACAGAGAACAGATCAAGAATGATTTCACAAGATATGTGTAATTATTACTGTTGAGAGAAGTCAATCAATTAAAATTAATATTTATTTCATTAAACATGAATTTTTTACTTATGCCTATAAATAAACTATCTTCAGAAGATTTCAGCCCATACTTTGGAAAAATATTGATGCTATCACTAAAAATTTCTACAATATTTATATCTGGTTACCAGCACTCTGTACTGATTATGATATCTGCTTTTGTTGTTCTCTGGCTTTATGTTACAGATACTTTTGGAATTAACTAGGAGAACTTTTAATGTTGTGATTCTTTGGAGCTGTGCTTTGTATGTGATGGAGAATTTATTTGGGATATCTGTAATCATATTTTGTATCCAGGATCTTCCTCCCTCAGTCTTAAAACTTGCTCTCACACTGCTTTTGCCATCCATGTAGCTGATTCAATTCAAAGGAACCATACATGACTCAAATCTTTTGCAATGATAGAGGATAATGCAGCTAACATCACCATCCAATCACTGTAATCTCTGATTCAGACCATCTGTTTGGCTATGAATCACAGCCTGTTCTCTTGGTGCTGACTACTAGCTCTGTTGTAGTTTGGTGGCAGCTAATTGTAGAGTTCATCTTTAAGCAAACCACCGGAAGTATTTGAGGATAACTTCAGATTCCAGCCATCAGATGTTATTGTGCTAAAACGAGTCATGGTCCATAGCTTATTACAGTCTGTCTTCTCAGTGGCATTTTGGAGGGACTATTACACATCTTAGATGAGGTAATCAAGAATACAAATAATTGAGTTTTGGAATTCTTCCCAGACAATTAACTGATGCCGTAAGGATGCCATAAGCTGTCTAACATTGGAGTTACCAGCTACTGAATTCCTCTCTTAGGCTGCTTAGATTTAGTATGCTGTGGATCACCAACTCACTAAATGTAAAGTTGAACAATCATAGCTTGTTTCCCTACAAGCTTGTGCGACTGTACCTGGAAGTGGCTTTAAGATACAGATACCAGACACCAGTTATTGATAGACAAATGCACTAGCTAAAAGTTGATGATATCAATTTTTTGCTACGGTATGAGCCATTGCTAACATACAGTTCATTCAGTACAAGCTTACCAAATAAAATTTCTGCAAAACACTTCTTATTTCTGTAATAAATACAGGGAAAAGTAGAGTCAAGATATAGTTGTTATAGGTATTATGGATATGTGGATACTAAAGAGGTTGCTTGACTTGGAATCTACTCCTTGCTGAAATATTTTAGGAGCACAGCTGGGCAGAAAATTCTTTATCTATTAATCGTTAACTAACCAAGTTAGAAAAAATTTCAAAAAAATAACTTTTAAGTTAACCTAAAAATCGTTAACGGTCTTCTTAACTTCCATTATGGTTTCCCAAATCACTCCAGGCAAATGTTGGGATGCTTCCTTCAAAAGGCCATGGCTGAATTCCTTCGCATTCCTTGCCCCCCATTCTTTCCCGTCTCTAAAGACCTCGCTGTTAAGAAACATTAAGCAGTTAAAATAACTTCCATTAAATTGAACTACCATTAACTTTAGTCTGTTTCATCGGTAGTTGGCGTTGTTTGGTATGTTTGAATTGCACACCATGCCATGTTTGTACTTTCAATGAGGCAGATTGCGAACGAATAATAGGTAATGCAAAGTGTGATGCGTATACAGTTGTTATACTAGGCATGGCATGGGTGTGAGCAGGAAAGCTAGTTTAGAAGCGTTTCTATTTTATGTCTTCAAACTGGTCCTCACTGTTCGTTTCTAATTTGATTTTGATATTTTTATATCTTTTTTACTGCCAGAAAAATTTTACTTTTTAGTTTGTATTAGTTTCTTGTTTGTTAGTGATATAAATTAAACTGACCTTTGGTTCACGATTACATCATAAAAACTGAAGCTCTTCAATTGGTTAGTGAAAGCAATAATGCTGACAATAGCTATCAGAATATTAAAAATCCTTGGCCACATTTATGCTATTATGTTGCACCTAAATCAACAGTAGGAATTCAAACTGTTTTTGCCTAAAATTTCAACAATCAAGGCTCACATATCTAGCCTTAGAAAAAGTAAAAGCTGAGCCAACTCATAGGAAAAAAGAAAAATAATTCAAAGCCTTCTTCAATTGCTGTGGTTTCTTCTGATGTAGATAGCAACAGAATTGATTTGTTTTCATCACCATCTGCTAATAAAATCAGAATCATCGTATTACAAGCTTGTGTGGACCGATGTATAGCATACCTTTTCGTTGCCAACATGGTTCCACTACATCTTGACGAATCTGATACGTTTGAGAAGCTAGTGAAAACATTGAACCTCAGTAAAAACCTCAATTATCAGAAGGATATTCCGTGGATGTATTATTGATTCACATCACGGTATATATATATCACCTTGGTATTGCTACCTACTCATGGCTGGTTAACTTTTAACGGTTTAACTTGCGTTAAATTTTCAAAAATGTAACACTTTAACGATTATTGAAGTTAACTTTTTAAGTAGCATATTAATGATTAACGAAGTAAATTTTTCAATTAACTGTGCCCACCTATGGTTGGGTGTAAGTGAAAATAATTAAAAATGAATGAGGAAGTAAAATCAGGTACTGAATACGTCTGGAGCGTTGTGTGTGACGTTCTTCTGCTGTCGCTCTGCGATTTGAAACGCCAGATACAAATTAAATGCTGTTAATATAACATCTAAAGCTTTTCAGTTTAAAGCTCCTCTAAAAGTGAATGTCTGTGTAAGCAAACATGCGGTACTTCATATACTAAATAGATATTACAGCAACTGAAATGTTTTTTGTTTGTGAACATAGTAATTTATCTGGAGAGAATACCTTTCACAAAATCTGCACATATTTTCCAACCTTTTTGACCCGGCTATGAACCACCACTGGCAAGTTAAAAATATGTTTTTATATTTTGTTTAGTTTTAGAGGCGTATAAATGTAATATAATTATTACTCTGCAGTTACCCATGGTTAATTATTCTTTTTGTGTGATAAGACTTGAAAAATGGTATAACACACAGTGGTACATTACATGTTCTGCATTGGTTTCTCGACGCACTTTCTGTTTCGAACATACAGCGCATATACGCATTGGCGTGCTCTTTTTTGAATTTTCAATATGAATGACATTTGGAAAATGTCTCCCAGTAAATCCTTGACGATATTCTTTATCAGAGCGTCTTCCATTGCTAGGTTCATTCTTGGTATATCCTTCAACAAGCGGCGTCCATAAATTACGTGAGGTGAAATAGGGGGGAGGGGTTTCCGGCAAAATCTTACCAAGGGGGACAAGGGGGAGAGGGAGGTCTTGTTGGACTGTAGAGCTAAAAAAAAAGGTCTTCAAATGACGCGAAAGTAGATTTTAGGGGGGTATTTCCTCGAAAAGTGCAGCTTTGGAAGGTTGAGACCTAAAAAAATAAAAGGTCTCAAAAAGTTGTGAGGGCAATTTCTAGGGGCGGGAGGGGGGCGGTCTCACAAGAGGGGGGGGGGGTCCAGAAATCCGGAAAAACACCTCACGTATTGTATAGATGCCCCTTACCAGAGACAGATGAAACTCTGCAACTGGCATTTTTCGTCTGGTTACTACTCGGCGAAGAGCGTGAGCATTTAAAATGCAGTATTCGAGAATGAGGAAAAAGAACTTTTTATACAACTTAATAGCGAAAATATAGTGTGAACTGATTCTCGCGTATCTGTAGGTCTCATCATCAATAGATATCATATGAACTTCTGTTAGAAATATCAGGAAAAATGACAAACTGCTGGAATGTTAACCTAATCCACACTTGTATCCCGCAGCTTAATCATCAAGCGCATGCGGTCAAACGTGTCATTAAAGCATTCTCTTATTCCACACATTTCACTCTCACTATCTGTAGCTTCAAATTCTGAAGAATTTTTACTTGTGGAGACAAATGGTCATTTTCCACTAGCTGATGTACACGGCTTAGTACTATTACTTCGAGATCCTGTCGAAGGGTCATCACTGTGATCCATATCAATGTCATCATATTCATTGTCGCTTCTAGTAAGAATCTCCATGATTTCTTCCATTGTACAAACACGACGGCGTGCCATTTTCTCAGCGAAAACTAAAAGGAAAAGAGAAACACAAATTAGATCGCAGCTGCCAACGCTCAAGGGTCGAATAAGGAAAACAACTAACCACCCTGGGTGGAAATATGGCTACATGACGAGGCCTCTAAGAGGCTAGTGCGTTAACGTGTGCAGAGCACACAGGGACCCGAGCGGCTGGACGTGTATACACGTCCAGAGCACAGACAGGGCGGCAAGACGGCGCATGTATACACGTCCGGAGCACAGACAGGGCTGCGAGGGTGCGCGTGTATACACCTCTAGAGCAGTCAAAGAGTTAAGATAAAAAGGATTGTTTTACAAACAATCCAACAAGCTGTTAATTCTAAATAAGATGAAAGTTTGTTGTTTACAAACAACTTGCATGTTATGTCCAGTGAAGTCACAGTATCAGCTTCCTTGAACAAATCACAGTCAGTGCTTCTTTAATACTGTCATTGAATTTAATAGTGAAATTTTCAACTTTATTAGCCAGAAGAGATATATGAGCTAATCTTTCCCTGTTCTCTGACAGGGAATACTTGGCACTGAATGTGTATATAGCTCTCTGCTACTACAAACTGGACTACTATGATGTTTCCCAGGAGGTTCTCACAGTTTACCTACAGCATTATCCAGATTCTGCCATTGCAATTAATCTCAAAGCTTGCAACCACTTTCGTCTTTATAATGGAAAGGCAGCTGAAGCAGAATTGAAGTCATTAATGGTAAATCTAATTTTTATGGGCATTTTCACTAATATGCTGTATTTTTTTCACCTTCAGAAACAGTTTCAATGACTTTTAATGCAGGTTTTGATTGTCACTGTCTACAGTTAGTTTTCAGTTTCTTTATGTTTTTCTTGCATAGTAGTTTTATTTAGTTTAAAATTGTCCTGAACTTCAAGTGACATTTACAGTGTTTAATTTACAGTTACTACTTCATCTGCATTTTTATTGTTTATTTTTGCAAATACATTAATGAATTTTCCTGGAATACAGTTAAATGAATCATTCATGCAGCAACCACCTTCTTCTGGCAAATTTTTTTTCCAAAATTTTCCTGTTTTTTCATCAGTTTGTTCTCTTTGACAGATAAAAAAAATAAAAAAATAAATAAAAGATCTTATGTTCAGCGATCTTAATTTTTACCATTTCATTATAAACTTTAATCTTTATATCCTCATTTCTACATGTATGTTTCTGATATGTTACTGCAAACATTATTCTTTGTGTCCTAAGTACTACAAATAACATGCTGCATGTTCCCCTGCTTTCATCAACATTTCAGGAATAACTTATATGAAACTTTTTTGGACCTAACTTCACCCAATTAGCTCAGCCAGAAATTAGTAAACATCAGTAGTCTCTTAGTATTATAGCCTCCATAGATGCCTGATAGTATATAAGGACTGTGGAGAATAGAGTCCATCATAAGAATGTTTATGATATAAACCTAAAAATATGTACGACACTTATACCTTATAATGAATGGTATTTTGGTGTAGTTTATAGGTCATAAAGTAACATTTTCTACTGATACAAGTATTTGTATGGGGGTATTTGCATGGTTTTCTAAAGACATTGGATAGGAAAGATTGAACTGTTAGGCTTCCTTCTACAAGATAATAATCCTTTGAAATGTTTTTTAATCTCCACAATAGTCTCCACCAAAACAAAGATTTTATCATAATTGCCAATATTATGTGAAGGAAAAATTGATTTATTCAGAATAAATTTATCTTCAAGTATCAACATTTTTACAGAAAGTAAAGAGGTGAAAGCTGAAGTTTTATTTCTGTGATCATATGTAGTAGAATAGCTTCATTGTTTCTGTTGCAACTGTTTTCTAAATGTAAAAAATCATAGCATGTTGTAATGTATTCAATATTCTATGATTTTTTAGGTATCTGTTTTTGTTTTGAAATTTGATGTGTATTATTTTCTTTGGAGTTATGCTGTACGTTAAATAATAAAAATGTTTTTTGCCCACAAATAGAGAAATTCTCCGAACTGATTAGGCTCTCTAAACACAATCATAATCATCTTATTATTGCAGTATATTTACATTACCGGTAGTTAAGTAAAACACAATACTGTACTACATTTTAAAAATGTCTAAAATAACTTCCATGGTTTCCAGCCCTTGGCAGGTTCTTCTTAGCACACAAGCCTATTATTTTTCAGTTCTCTTCCTACTGACTCTCCATCACTATCTTGGTCCAGTCCTCTCCTCTGTTCAGTATGCACTGTTCCACTATTTTCAGTTATTTCTCCCTCAGTCTTCAATGGGCCATTTACCTAGTATCTTTGTTTCATATGTTTTCATTGGTATATTATGCTCCCCCCGTTGTCATAACCTATTCATACCTTTTAAGTCTTACCTTGTTTCCTGTATCCCTATTCATTCATTATTTTGCTGATATAAAGAATGAAAGCAATGTTATTGCTAATGACCTACCTGTTTGAGAAGAAGATGAAAGAGAAGTGGAGCAACAGCTGGGTGTCTGGGGAAGGGTGGTTGCATTGCACGGCATGAAGTTCACTGCAAGAAAGAGTGAGGTGATAGTTACACCCAGAAAGGAGAGCAAAACAGGCACATGCATATCACTTGGAGGAGAACAATGGAAGAACGTTGAATGTTTCAAATATCTAAGAAGCTGGATTCAAGAAAATTGAGGAAACAACTTGGAAATAAATGAAGTAAGAAGATTTTCAAATTGATTTTTAGGAATGTTAGAGGCCTGATATGGAGTAGAGATGTGAGAGTAGAGAGTCTATAAGACCTCATTTTTGCCAACTTTGACGTATGGCTCGGAAACATGAGTGATGAAGGAGAGGAATAAAAGGAGAGTACAAGCTATGAAAATGAAGTTTCAGATAAATAGAGTAGGAGTAATGAGAAGGAACAGAATGAGAAATAAAAAAATTAGGGAGATGATTAAGGAGGAACTGTTACAACAAAGAAGGTTACAGTGGTTTGTTCATATAAAGAGAACTGGAGAGGAGAAGATACCAAAGAAGATGCTGTACATTGAGTTGGAAGGTATAAGGCCCATAGGAAGACCAAGAGTCAGATGGGTGAAAGGTATTAAAAAGTGTTTTGAGAAAAGAGGAGGAAATTGGATGACAGTAGAAGATGAGAGATGGTGGATGGAAAGGAAACATTGGAGAGGCCAGCGGTTGCTCAAGTGGTGATGATGATCCTGTTGATTCTTATAACCTCTTTTCTGTTTCCGAGAAATGTCACTCATTTGTATCTTACTAATTACCCACTTCTTAACTATATGTTTTGGCAGATTGTGTGAGAATAGGAACATAGTACCTTACCCATGTGTCACAGCCTTCTTCCATATCAGTCTTCTGCCTGCTAACCTACTTCACTTAAATCACCATTGTTCCTTCTACATTTCACAACATTCCCCAGATATTTATAACTATTCACCCTTATCATCTGTTCTCCTGCCAGATAACTCCTTCTTTTTGGTTGTAACAGACACTTTTCATGAGTTCAAATTATCTTTTACAGATCATAAAATTATGTACACACTGATAATAGCTTGAAAGTGTTTATCAAAACTAACACATTTTTTTTATTTATAGGATCAAAGTTCATCAACGTTCAGCTTCGGTCATGATCTGATACGTCACAACCTGGTTGTTTTTCGTGGTGGCGAAGGAGCATTACAAGTTCTTCCTCCTTTAGTGGATGTTATTCCAGAGGCAAGACTTAACCTAGTCATTTATTATCTGAAACAGGTATATATATTCATCTTATTTGAAGAATGTTGACATCTCAACATGATATTTTCAATTTTTTCTAAATTATGTAAATTATATAAATGAAAATCAATATATTTTTCCCTGTTAAATCATCTATATGTAAAAATAATAATAATGAAAAAGTTAAAAGTCTAATTCAATACCAAAACAGACAAGGATAAGGAATATAACCTCATCACTTATCAACATTGATATCAGCTGGGCTGCAATAACACGTAGGCAGAAAATGAGATGAACAAAATTGCACAATATGTAAGTTCACCTTTAGGCATGGGAGGGAATTGAAGCACATGGTGAACCTGATGGTAGCTGGCCATCTCCTTCCTTTTCTTCCCTAACATCATGTTCCAGGAATTACTCACATCTAACCTGTCCTCAACATCTTTCCTTAACTCCACTCCCCACTCCATCAATCTCAGTTCCATGGAAACCTGGGACATGAGAGAACTGTCCAAAAATAAGAACATAATCATCCTTCAGTGACCATATTCATTGACCACAGTGACTATGAGGCCAAGGACGTGAGACAATTCTCTGACAACAGCACGTACTGTCCTGCATTACCTACCATCTCAATTTTCCAAGGCCCCTTACAAAGTCTCTTACCATATCCTTGTCCCTCCTTACTTAGAAGAATCCCCGTACTCCAACCTTATACCTTCTTCCCAAGAGCCACAAGACTGAAAACCCTGGGTGACCTATATTTGCTGCATATGGATCAGCCACTGAATGGATTTCAGCTCTTGCACAGAACCTCTCCTCATTTATGAAAAGACACCATACACTGCTTTGGATGTCTTTCCACAGTCCCCACTCCTCTACCACCCTGTCTACGTAGATGTCATATCCTTGTTCACTAACATCCCCCACTGCCAGGCCCTGGAAATGCGACCCCCTTACAACCTCCCCTGCACATCCTCCCGTATCCTCCTTGGCACAACTCATTTTGTCAAAAAAAAAAATCTCCTTCAACTCTCCAGTTTATCACCAGATACATGACACTGCTATGGGTTCCCCCTATTCCTGGACCTTCTGGAACAACAGTTATTAAACAGAATCTCAATAAAACATAATGTGTGGGTCAGATATATAAGTGACATCTTTATAATCTCGACCCACAACGAAAATCATCTAGTACATTTCCTCCACTTCCTAAATGATAGTCATTCCATCAATGCTTCCTGGACTTATTTTCACACCCATATCACAATTCTTGATGTTGAAATTTCCTTACAGAATCTGGTCCTTCATACATCATCATCTATTCACATCAGACCTACAAATCTACAACAATACCTTCATTTCAACAGCTGCCATCCTTCCCACAATAATCATTCAATTTCTTACAGTCTGCAACTGAACAATTTCAACAAGTGTTTTACAGTAAGGGCTATCAGAGTTTTCCCTGGTACCACAATCCCCTCCCTTTAAATTCCACAGATGGGAGCTGATATCAACACACCAGAGATCTTTCTTGCCTGAATCTCCTGTAATACTGTTCCAGTAAACATAGCTCTTATTATTATTATTTGTAAACATTTTATATATCTTATATTTAATATTTATATGGAAAGGACAGATGAAATACACCCAACACTCACCAAAGTTGGGGGGAGGAGGGCAGCAGCAACACAAAACAACACAAAAACAAAGAAAATACAATATTTCAGGTAAAACCCTTTTTCATGTTAACAGATGTAACTGGCTGGGCTTGCGCAAGACTTGCATTTGATGCAGCCACTCATAGAATGGCATTGGGATTATTATTTGTTCTCATTTTATATATCTTATATTTAATATTAGTAACAATGAAAGGAAAGAAATACCGCTAGGCAATATTTACATGGAAAAGAAAGGGAAAATACACCCAACTCTCACCAAAGTAGAAGGGATGAGGGCAGCAGCAACACAAAAAAAAACCCACACAAACAAAGAAAAAACAATATTTCGACATGAGAGGTGAGACATATGGCAGGGGGAAAGCTTATCCCCCCCCCCCATTCCTGCAATTCTACCACCACTGGGCATTTTCCGCCTGTGCTTCACTCATGTGACGGGCTGTGATGTAACCACATCTTTCCCCCTGCCATCGCCTCTCACATGATGAAGACTCATGTCGAAATATTGGTTTTTCTTTGTTTGTGTGTTTTTTTTTTTGTTGCTGCTGCCCTCTCCCTTCATTTTTTATATTTAATATTACTACTTAAAGGTTTTTTTTTATTATTACTATTTGTATATCTTCTCAATGTCTTCTCAATTAGTTCCAATGATAGTAAATCTCCAGAATCATTGATTATCAACTTAGTACTGGTTTGCCCTCCTCCACCACCACCTCTGACACCAAGACAATGCCAATCAGATTCCAAATTCACTAAGCAGGCAATGGTGTGATCACATCTGACTCCAACAAGTGTCTGATCTACTTGAAATAAAAAGGGTCAACATAAAAGTGTCACATTACATGTGTTTGTCTTTTTGTGTTCATCATTCCCAGCTGCTATCATCTGTGTTAAGTGTTCAGTTGTATTTCACTGTCATTACTTAATTATATATTTCAGGAAAATAAGAGATGCTGGAAAGCAAAATAAAATAAGAACAGTGAAATAAACTATCACTTACTGTGGATGACAACAGGATGGTGTTCACACATGCACATAAAGAAACAATGGGCACCAAGTACTGGATTGAATTACAAAATAGGATAACTTTAGATGATGGATCAGCTGCTTGAAGAAGAACATAAAAGACATTGAGATTTTTGGGTCTTAATCCTTCATCAGTGAGGGTGAATGCTGTAGGTGGCTGCCTCAAGTAGTCAGTTTTGAAAAATGCATAGTTACTGAAATATTATTGATAGTGCACAAGCCTCAGAGCAGTTAGATTAAAATATCTGTGTAGTGACTTTGACTATTAAAGAAAACCTAATTTGATGGCTGTAAAAATGTGTTAAATTCATATAATAGGTAAGCAATGTGTATTCTCTTTACATTTTACAAATGACACCTGTTCACAATGAGAAGATTTGTAAAACAGTTTACAGTTATTCAAGAAGTAGCTTAAAAATATATGTAGAACTTAATTTTTTGCTGAATATTTCAGATAAATAATCATTCAAATATATTCTCATATTTTAGGATGACATTCAAGAAGCATATAATCTGATAAAAGACCTTGAACCCTCTGTTCCCCAAGAATACATCCTCAAGGGGGTTGTTAATGCAGCTATTGGTCAAGAAAATGGATCTGTAAGTTATTATTTTTGTTACATAATTACGTAGTCTTTCTCGGCGTTGAGAATATAAATAATGTTCTCGGGTGACTAGCTGAGTTATAGGAGTGTTATAGTTACACGATATTTTGGCGCTCTCAATCGTCGGCGCCATCTTCGGGTGAAGTGAGGTCAGGAACGTGCGAAGTTGCTGAGCTAGACCAGATTACCGCTGCTAACCTCTGATTGGTCGGCTGTAAAACCAGTCGTAGCAGGGGTCAAATCTCGTTGCGGCTTGAATCGATGCCAAGGTGGAGTTACGGCTAGATTTGATGTCCTTTTTCACATGGCATGTAGCGGACGGGCTTAAAGTCATCGCTCCTTCGAAGGCTAGTCACCCGAGAACATTATTTATATTATTTTTGTTGTTTAGAAAACTGTATATGCGGTATAATATTCCATGTTAATGAACTGAAGTTTTTCTCAAATCAGTTTTGTTGCTGTTTTCCACTGAGAGTGAGAGTTAACCATTTCAGAGTGAGTTATATAATTATAACAATAGTTCCTCAGTGTAGGTTAGCTACACTGAGGAACCATTTCCTGTAATTGGACAAAACCCACACTCAGTTCTGTCAGTTTACTCCTATACATCTATTGCTTACCTTCTAAAATGTCAGTCATTTGCCTCATTTCTGTGCATGACAGTTAGTAAAACTTCAATCTCAGTAAATGTTTCAATGTTTGAATCAATGATTCCTGCAAGCAAATATCAAACTCTTCAAATTTTATGATGAGGACTTATAAAATACTATAAACTCATTGAAACCATTTAGAAATAGGTTTAATCCATAGATCAAGCACAGTAAAGAATTTCTACCAGTTATTGCCAGCAGTAAAATACCTTTTAATCCAATTTCAAGGCTGCCTTTGTAAAGATTGAAATTTCAGTTAGAGTAGTTTTTTCAAGTACAACAGTTTTAGCTGCATCCATTCTCATTACGAAAACTCATGATGAGGATCATTTTAAAGTGTATTTACCATACTTGAAAAAAATTAGTCTGGAAGATATTCCAATATTTTTGATGTTGCTAACCCACGAGGTCAGAGGAAGCTAAATACATGATTCGAAATAACTAGTAAATGCAAAAAGTTACAGCAACTCTTTTATCATCAGTTGTAGTCAGCACCTTCTAGAATGTTCAGAACATCAATTAATTAGGCAAAGCATAATTAGGTCTGTTAATAGGAGAAAAACAAATCAAAATCTAGAATAAATAAGAAAAAATCATGAAACTAATTTCAGGAGGTAGGGGAAATCAAGAGGATTAAAATCATGTATTGATTTCATTAGAAAGTCTAAGATTTAGACAAGGTAAATCAAATTTTCCAAATATATTGTCAGACATTATTGGAAAACGTGCGCGAAGTGATGACGTGATAGATTTGGTGTTTAATTCAATAGAAACCTTTTTGGAGAATAAGCTGAGCTAAAATAGGTAGAATAAGTTACCCAAAAACTAGAGTGTTAATTGCAAGTCAAAATACTAAGTAGTATTTAGATATTAATTTTTAAAGTTTTAAGCTGACATCACAAGGTCAAATGATTTGATAGAAGGAGGTCAGCCATCTTACTTTGAGTCAGTCTTTCTAAAGTCCGTGTTAATATGTAGAATCAGTCGTTTGAATCATTTGCTTGAAGCTAGTCCACGCGTAGTTGGCGGAGCCATGCCACCTTGTGTCAAATATTAGCAGTACACTTTGGTATGCCATAGTAACATTTTCATCCTAGTAAGGAGATTGGGGTTGAAGTTTATCTTCTCTCATGTGTGCTTAATCTGTGATCTTCAAATGGAACTGTTAGTCTGATTGCCTTTTCCAAAAATATTGAATCCTTATACTGAACTTTTGTAAAAGAACATTTCTGAAGATTATAATTTTTCATTGAACTCTAAACTGTGTATAGTGCACTTTATTCACTTACACATTTCACGGTACATTTCAGTTATGTGGCATCCGCAGCAATAAATAACCAAGGGCCAAGGTCATTATTAAATTAAGTTCAAGCAGTGTGTAGCCAGCCTCTAGCTTCATGATGCTTGACAGACTGATCTGGGAACATATCTTTGGCAGCATAAACTCTCAAAGATTATTTTCAGAACTTCACCACTTTCTCTTTTTTTACCATCTTTCTGCAGAAGCAGTTGTTTGCTGCCTTTCCTATTCAATTTTTAGGGTTCATCAACACACAGAAAATGGACCCTAATTGTTGATGCTCTGCAGTATGTCTGTCCAGCTGTCTAGAACTTAAACAGAATAAGTTGGAGACTTCAAATTTGTTTGTTATGTGTTTTACTAACTCAAAACTGAATATCATATTTACAATTTTGTAAAATTATATTTTCAGTGTTTCCCATAGAAATGAAGGTGGGTTTAAAAAGATATAAATATCCTTATCCTAGTTTTTGATCTATGGATATTTAGATATTGTTGAATATTTTTTTTTTTTCATTTGAAAGCAATGATATGAGCAGCTGTCAATAGCGTTGATTTCAGACCATTCTTTTTACTGAGTATTTTTTTTAAAGGTATTTGTCTCCAATATCAATCATATTCTACATTTAAATGACAAATACCAAAAGCACTTACATGTAATATAATTATAAGTTTGTAGCAAACAAACAAAAGTTTTCATGTTAGGTTTACTTTGTCATATATTAATACTATTTTATTGAAGATACTCTTAATTCAAACTGCATTGCATCCTAAAACATGTATTAAACATTTTAATTGAACTGACTAGTTGCACTAACAGTGCTTACAGCAACATAGCATGGAAGTGGGAGCTATTAGCAGAGTATGCTACCTAATTTGGAAACATGCTAGGCATTGATTTTTATAGCAAATGACTACCTTCTGACCTACAACATTGATGATCTTTTTTTTTTCTAAGTTGATATGAATGAACTAGATTTTAAGAAGGATTGGCAGAATAATTATTTGATCAGAATGCAATTAATTGTTAATTTAATTTTGATGGAGCACACACTATTTTATAATTTCTTGTTTTTGTTTAATCCTAAATTCTTCGTGTACAATTTCTGCTCCCACCAAGTTTTGCAGTTTATGAATTCCAATTTTTAATTCTTTCAGTGTTTTTGGTAAATTTTTGTTCACTTCCATTGGTAATTTATTCCAATTCTTGATTCCCTTATCTACAAAAGCAAACGTTCCCACTCCTTTACATCTGAAATCAAATGACAGTTTGTATCTATGGTCGTATTTTCCCTTCCGTCTTCTACTTCTAATTATTCTACCAATATCTGTCAAAGACTCATCACTAATGTATGCCTTATACACTCCCAACACTCTCTTCACCATTCTACTCTCTTTTAACAACTCTCAATCTAGATTTTTTAAAATCAGTTTAGTTACGAATTGTATACTACAGTAATTTCCACTAACAAATCTAGTTTCCTTACATCCCGTCCCATTACTCTATTTGATACTCAAAATACTACACAACTATGTTCAAGCAATGCTCTGACCAACATTTTGTAATCAAATTCCTATAATTCTCTCTTGCATCTCCTCTTGACCCTCTAATAAATGAGGAATTTTGAAACCTCAGTCTACCAACTGCCCGATGTGTTTCACAAAATTGTGTTTGTTATCAAACCTCATGCCAAGATATGGTCTTCAGCAAGCAATTCCTTCCCCTCTCTATGATCGTAAAAAACAAGTAGATTTTTTATCTGTGTGTAAGCATCTTAGGATTTTGGTTAAATTCTAGCCTCTCACCTTTAGACATTAGAGGGAAAGCTTATTCTGTAGTAAAAGATCGTTTTCAGTTCATGTTTAGGTTATGGGAGGAAAGCTTTGTATAGCATAGAGATACCGTAACCAAACACACTAAATAAAAACCTTTTAGGGATAATAAATGCACCCATAATTAAATAAATGCCCTAAATAAACCTTTGATAACGAAAAGAAAACATCAGTTTGGGAGGAAAGAGATTAAATCCCACAACTTCAATTTCAAATAATAAATTTTGATATGGGCTAACTTCGTAGTTTCTAAACCAATTTGAATGCAGTAAAGACCTTTAGTAGTTGCTAAACGCCGAATATAAACTCTGAATAATAATAAACAAGCTTTTAATCAACTGGAAATTAAATAATCAGTAATAATATTACCTTGGACTTAGGAATTGCTAACTGGGGAACATTTTGTCATTTTACTAACCTTTGATATGATAATCCATAATAATCCAGTTCAGTGCACAAGTAATTTCTAATATTGGGCATTTCACTGTTTTAACACACTTTCGAACCAAATAAAGTAATTTTAATGAAGTAATCAGGCAATTAAAATATAAATTCACTAAAACTTCGTAGTTTTTGAACGTTTAAATAACTTAAATCAATTTGTTTATACTTCGTCAGATGCACCTCACTTTTAATAATTTTTATCTCAAAATCCTAGAGGATCTCCGAAATAAAAAGTAGATTTCCGGAAAGAACTAAAAATCTAATATCACATATAATTATTTCAAGTAATTCCAGTCAATAGAATCGATTTTATAGAGACCTTAAAATTCAGTTTTCATCATGACCATGAGGTCGATTTAGAAATATCTTCCAGCCGATCTAAAGTAGATACAGAGATGAGATAACTTTCAGAATATGTATTTTTACTCAGAGAATCTCATGGTAATTTTAGATTTGCGATAAAACTAATAGAAATAAAGTTATAAAATTAAAACTGAAATCACACTTTGGTTACGTAGTAAGTAAACTTTCCCTGCACCGATCTTAATAAAAATCACACCAATAAACTCAGGAATTTTTGTAGAACACAGTGATAATAAAACAATTTGCTTAAACCGTGGCATTAATAAAATGACGAAATGTAGAAATTTCCAGAACAATAGTAGTTCCCCAGGTACGAAAGTAGTCCACTCCTCCACTTAAAACTTTTAAACCAGTTGCTTAAAATTATTCACTAAATATTCATCATTTCACAATTAAATATGTCAAAACACTGTCACACCTAAAGTTTTGGATAACCGTTTAGTTACTGAGATATTTCAGATCTAAATCGTAGAAGTGTTAGCAGAAAGTCGCGTTCTGGCTCTGACGTCAGCGAAGGTATAAATTATAGGTCGCGGTGACGTCTTTGTCTTTTTCCTGGTTGCAGTCGTGTTAGTAAGATGAATTAGGCGTGTGTTGGTAGGTTGGCTATTCCGACGTTAGGTTGGTAGTGCAGGTCACAGTTTGCCATTGCGGAAGTCGGCCATCATGGTTTCAAGGGCGTGGTACTCATTCTCGTAATATGAACTTGTAAATCTCCGTCGGGGTTGGTGCGGGTTACCTCTCTCCATGATCTGTAATTTTTGGATCGATTGTTCGATTAGCCTGTGCAACTTAAGAATGCTGTTTGAACTTTGAATCTCTTCTTGTCATAAAACTGAAGAGCTTTCTATCAGTGAACCTTTTTGTTTCATTTCTGCAGCAATGCTGCAATACCTTTCCAAATTTGGAGAGGTTAAACAAATCTTGTGTCGTCCGAACTTTTGGCGCACAACCCATTAGTCCTTACATGGAACTGTAAGGCTCGTGTTTGTTCAATTTCAAACGGTGGAGAGGGTTTACCGACTATCAGTGATACGAGTGAGTGCTAACCAAGGATACCAACATCTTCCACAACACCTACTTCGACTTTAGCCAACCAGCCTACGTCACCGACGCCGCAGCGGACTTCGCAGCCGACTACGCTCCTCTCACTTCATCCAAAGTGCTGACCAGAGGGTCCAGGGGCTCGGACGACGGGGTCTGCGCCACACCAAGTCGCTCCACTCATCACGCCACTACGGACTGCAAACCTACACAAAGTTAAGTACAAGTGTTCTTCGTTCGAAATCGGGCCGCTCCATCCTAGACTTTGGCGACAGTTTAGGCCTGCCGGGAGCATTCTTTTCTATCATCTATGCAGTTTCTTCCTTCTTTCTCGTGCTGCGTAGAATCATCCACCTTCCAGCAATAGTTGACCAAAATATCTTACGATATTATTCAAAGGTTACAGTCACAGTAACCGCATTTTTACTATTATTTATGCCATTACGGTGGCAAACTTGTGCTCGATTTTACTGAGTGACAAGACTTTGGGGTAATTTATGTTACCTATCAGCCTAATTTTACCTGGCTTTTCATTTTTTTCGCGCCTACGAGTGAATTAACAGTGTTTTGGAACCTTACGTGATATGTAACTTCGATCAGCTGTTTTTCTGTATACCTCCGCTCAGCTGGGGTTCTATGCAACTCAAAGAGTTTACTACGACAGAGATTGTACATATTTGCCGACGATTTGCTGAGACATACTACATAGCAAAGATAATTTTTTTCTTTTCTATCCTTGTGTTCACCATCTGCTCCAGTGATTGTCTTTGCTGTGTTTACATTTGGGTACTTCGGTTTTTACAGTGTTTTGCTTTCAGTGGGGATTAATATTATTCTTGTGCATTCATTATTTTTATTTCTTTCTTGTGTTTTGGGAATTCCTATTTTAATTTTTTGTTTTGTGTGTTCTTGTTTACATTTAAGCGTCGAACTTTGAAATTTTCGAATCAGCTGTGTGCTGATATCCGGCTGTACCGATTTGTAATATTTTTTTTTGGGTATTATTCAACCAAATTCCTTTAATATTGTTTTCTTTGGTAGTATTTCTTTATTATTATTGTAACTATGGCATCAAATGATGACAAACCTGTTAGAAGCTTAGTAACTGGTAATGGGGAGGGGGGAGATATGAGAATTCATTCTATGCTAACCAGATCTAGAAGCTTAATAAATATGACACAACAACCTGATGTTCCAGGTTCACAGTCTGCTGAACAGACTGATGAACATCTCAGTAATCAAATGCAACTTAATGTTAATGAGACTGGCAATACTTCTGATACTTCACTTCAGTCAACTGCTGATACTATTCCTGTTCAGGAGGAACTTGTAGATGATACTCAGCAGACCCACCCTATACAGGTTGCTCATTTAGCAGAAAGAATTGCAAACTTGACTCCTGTATCTAGTACTGATCTTCCTATATTCCATTCAGACGAATCTGAGGTAGAAGAAAATTTACAATTGCAACAGTCTAAATTATTCCATAATTCGGATACTAACCTACACAGTGTTAGCTCACACACTACCTCTGAGAGTGATTTTACGGGATATCAGGAAGGAAATAAGGGAAATAACAACACACCGGAAGTACAGAATTCTACCATACCGTCAACTGACCCCAGTATTAGCAATGTACAGGCAGTATCAACAACCCCTTCTACTGACATTGTATCTCTACTTCAGACACTTACTCAACAAATGAATAATCAATTTGCTGAACAAAAACAAGATTTCAAACGTCTTGATAATAAACTTGATAAACACAAGGATGAATTCAATAAAGATTTGAAACAACTGGAATCAAATTTCAGAACCACCCTCAACAATTCGTACAAATCCTTGGAACAAAAACTAACACAAACTTTCACACAACAAACACAGTCTCTAGAAAACAGATTAACACAAGCTGAAAAGAAGTGTGAGGCCAATAAACAAGATTTTACAAAACAGTTACAAGAACACCGCACTGAAATGGTCCAGACATTTAACAAACATGCACATAACGTAGGGACCCAACTTGAAGATGTTAATATTAAACTTAATTCAGTCAGTGATGCATGCTATAAAAATTCCACTATTTTAAGTAACCAATTCACTAGTTTTCAAAAGGAATTTGTACCTAGAATTGACACACAGGATTCTACAATTGCCAAAATATCAGCTGATCTACAACAGTTTGTATCCACTTCAGCTGACTCTATTAAGTCCATACACAATACAGTTTCTGCAGTAAGTAATAATGTGGTTCAAGTGCACAATAAGGTACAAGATTTAGCTGCCACCACTGAGACAAATGCTCAACAAATTGCAGAGGTACAACAAAATGTCTCTAGAATTGATGAGGATGTTACCTCCCTTACACAGGAAGTTGTAAATAGTAAAGTCCAGTTGACATCATTCAATGAACAGGTCCTCAACATTGATCAGCGACAACAACAAACACTGCAACATGTCTCCATTTTGGATTTGCAAGTACAAAAAGCACAAACAGATATTCAGGGTTGTCAAAGTAAGGTGGAACAATTAGTTAAGCAAGGGATAACAGCTGTTGATCTGAGAACATCAGAATTACCATTACTTGGAAACTCGGAAACATATTCTGCACCCATAGAAGTGACAGAACCTAGCATTAATGCATCAGCTGATCCATCACCACCTACTGACCACTTAGATTCTATTGCAGTAGAAACAACTAATTTTTCCAGAACTGAAATTCAGGTACAGCCCTCAGCTGATCTTTCACAGGCCATTGACCCACCTGTTGTATATAATAATATTGTATCTGAACTTGTCAATATTGAAACTGATGTTCTGCCTGCTACGGCGGAGCCTTCACAAGTGATTAATGATAATGAACATTCAACAGTAACTTTATGTTTTATGGATGTCGCTACTGTTCAAATGAAAGAACAGATTCCTAATATACAATCAGCTGATCCCACAACACAGGCTGTTTACTCATATGAGCCTAATATTTCCAAATCCAAACAGCTTGTAAGGCAATACAAGCCTACATTTGTGGATAAGCTGAAACAGCAATTATTTCAGAAAATGTTTCCTGAAAACATTCACACGGATTTGCCACAAATTGCTATTCCTAATTGGGAACACTGTGGTATTAATAAACAATTTTTCAATTTTATTCTTTTTCAGATTGTAACAGATTTTTCAGGCAGTGAGTACTTCATTAAATTTTATCCTGATAATTTCAGGAAACCCGTTGCATTCTGTATGGCAAAAGAAAACAGGGTTTCTTTTTCACAAACTCACTTGTCTATGCTGTACCAGCACAATAAGACTACTTTGAGTTATGATTGTTTTGGGAGGGGGATAAAGATGAAAAGTATGTTGAACCCCTTACCATCAAACAGAAGGCCAACACTCTTTGCTGAATGGAGGAATGTCTTAAAACTTAAACCTACTGATCCTCCTGTTCAGGTACACCCATGGGAAATCTACGCTTGCACACAGTCTCAGACAACCTGTGTTACTTTAAATGTTTTTCATTTTTGTACCTTTTTGACAGTTAGTATTTGTTTATCTGAGTCTTTTACTCAGCTGAGTTTGATTTTTGAAGTTGTATTGGGACCAGAAGTTTTGCAAACTCTTTACTTTTCTAATGAGTACTTTCATCTAATAATATTTGAACATCTACCTTGGGAAGTCATACGCCAGATTAGATTGGATAGGATTTCTGAGACA
The DNA here is from genome assembly GCA_031002005.1 of Vandiemenella viatica. NCBI lineage: Eukaryota > Metazoa > Arthropoda > Insecta > Orthoptera > Morabidae > Vandiemenella > Vandiemenella viatica. Next base: position 123,356,424 of record CM061919.1, read on the forward strand.
CCAAGGGCGGAACTTATGGATGTTGAGATGGATTGTCAAAGAGATAAAGTTGTTTGTACAAGTAAGGAAGTGGATGCTCTAGTTAAAGTAGAGGTGGAGATATGACATGTTTTCCTATATTTTTGGGGGAGGCTGGAAGAGAAGAAAGTACCATTTTGGGGGAATGCATTATTGTTATTTTATTAATAGGGCCAGGAAATGGAGTCCTGCCTGCGAATCCCATTATTATTAGGGCCAGGAAGCAAAGACTTACCTGCGAATCCCATATTTATTATTAGGGCCAGGAATCAGAGACTCACCTGCGAATCCCATAATTATTAATTGCATTTCCACCCATCATTATTATTATTATTATTATGTATCAGTGTAACAAAACAAGGCGACCTCCTATATTAAAACACATTAGGCATCACCTAGGGATGACCTCAAATACCAAAATAAGGCGTCATTGTTATTTCATATAGTTACACAATTTCATACACAATACATATATATATAGGAAACATGAGCAGTCAACACACTATAGAGACAAAAGCGGAAATGACCAAGTTTGTTACACATAATGGAATCTTGGAGATATGATGTTAAAACTGATGTGAGTTTACATTCTTGTTGCTGAAGAATGAATTGAAAGCTATTTTGGAAGTTATGTACTGTCTTAAGTGTTTATCTATGTACCGTAGAACGGTTTTGGGACGGCAATTCCTATAGTCTTGTACACTAAGAAGGTTGAATGAAGTTAGTAATGTGATGAGGATACACACATACTTTCAAATATTTTTATAGTAAAAATAAACCACTCTAAGCAAACTTTTTATAATAAACTTTCCTATACATTTTCCTACTTTAAGTAACACTTTCTTCGCTTTGTCTTATTTACCCAACTAAGGTTGAGGAATTTTTTTGTGCTTTGAGGCACCTTAGGCACTTCATAGTGGCCTTCAACAATTACACTTATCAGAGTAATGTTTTTTATGAACAATAAACTATACAAATTGAATTGTCTTGGATAAACTATAACTGATTTGAGTATACAACTTTTCTTGTGACATTATTCTGAGATATTTGGTCCAGGACACACACACCCCATTATAAGCACACATAACCAGGACCTACCTCTTTTGCAGAATAAGTTGTTATAATATTTATAAAGGAGATGTGACTTTTTTGCACCAGTGTACTGGTGAACACAACGAGGGTTGTGATACTTCAACATAAGAGATCTTTTGTAACATTTCATACACACATACACTACTTTTATACTCTCATTTTACACAGCAGTGTACTGCTGCTTGGAAACTACGTTTCCTTATAAGTTACAATTTACCCCTACACATTTTTAGATGTTTCTTTTCTTTGGGGATAATACTATGTAAATAAATCTAATAAGTAATATTTCTTATGATTGTAACAACTTCTGTTGAGTTAAGTGATCCAATAACTTAGCATGGACCAAGTTCATTTCACTATGTTTTAATTTGATATGGATATGCTTGTATTTTTCTTGTACTTTCTTTATATGTATTCCTCTGGATCATTTCTTGTAACATTAATAACTTACAGGACTTATAACTTGTACTTGTTTTTCATTTTCTTGCTATTTGTAATTACCATCTTTGCTAGCAAATAATTAATTTTGTTTCATTTTCCAACAACTTGTGAAAATTTCATTGTAATTACCATGGTTATTGTAATCTTACTTTTGTAGCTATTTTTGTATTGGATCTTAATTTTTCGTTATGTATATGTTAGTGGTTAAGAACAGTTTGGCCGCCACTAATCCCCATATTTTGTTTTCTGTTTTGTATCTTTCACAGACCAGCTAGCTGACCGAGTTCCCCAGGCTACTCCTGCTGCGTCAGGAACTGGGGATGAGGGACTTTGCTCGGCAGAGCTAGCCATAAGGCTGTTGGTTTATATAATTACGAGCCTTAAAGTCTGCGCCCGTTTCAGGACTTGGGTTTTCACCCATTTAGGGGGTTCTGCGACAAGGGTTTAAAGTGTATAAAGGGAAAGTGGTAAGGCCATAACAAAACAGTGTAATATGCAAACAAGGACGTTCACAGAACGAAAGACTTTCCAAAAAGGAATTTTAAAGAGAGATTATTTGTAAAACACCATTTTGTTCTTTATGTCTATGCTTATAAAATGTAAAATTTTTAAGGTTTTTTTTCTTAAAACAAATCTGATGTTCCATTGTAACAATATTTTTCAGTGTACTGTTGTAATTTGCATGTATACAATTTATGTCTTATATTTTGATAATATGTTTGATATTTTGAGAAATTTTGTGAGAACACACAGGCTTATGATTTTGTGATTATTTAATATTTTGTATTTTACATTTTTGCCATTTGATCAGAAATTCTCATTAAGGTAGATCTTTTAAGAGTGAATGAGTTTGAAGATTTTTGTAATAATTTTGTGAGTGGAAATTAAAAGTTTTTGGGATTGTTATAAGTAAGAATATTTTGTTTTGAGTATGAATGATGGAGAGAGAACCGAACCGACAAGAGATAGTTAGATTTTGTGGGAATAATTCATTTCATTTGGGGAATTTAAATTTAAATTTTTTTGTTTTTTCTTCAAGATATTCAGTTAGTTACCTGGGAAAATAACCTCCATCTTCGGGGGGCATGTAAGCATCTTAGGATTTTGGTTAAATTCTAGCCTCTCACCTTTAGACATTAGAGGGAAAGCTTATTCTGTAGTAAAAGATCGTTTTCAGTTCATGTTTAGGTTATGGGAGGAAAGCTTTGTATAGCATAGAGATACCGTAACCAAACACACTAAATAAAAACCTTTTAGGGATAATAAATGCACCCATAATTAAATAAATGCCCTAAATAAACCTTTGATAACGAAAAGAAAACATCAGTTTGGGAGGAAAGAGATTAAATCCCACAACTTCAATTTCAAATAATAAATTTTGATATGGGCTAACTTCGTAGTTTCTAAACCAATTTGAATGCAGTAAAGACCTTTAGTAGTTGCTAAACGCCGAATATAAACTCTGAATAATAATAAACAAGCTTTTAATCAACTGGAAATTAAATAATCAGTAATAATATTACCTTGGACTTAGGAATTGCTAACTGGGGAACATTTTGTCATTTTACTAACCTTTGATATGATAATCCATAATAATCCAGTTCAGTGCACAAGTAATTTCTAATATTGGGCATTTCACTGTTTTAACACACTTTCGAACCAAATAAAGTAATTTTAATGAAGTAATCAGGCAATTAAAATATAAATTCACTAAAACTTCGTAGTTTTTGAACGTTTAAATAACTTAAATCAATTTGTTTATACTTCGTCAGATGCACCTCACTTTTAATAATTTTTATCTCAAAATCCTAGAGGATCTCCGAAATAAAAAGTAGATTTCCGGAAAGAACTAAAAATCTAATATCACATATAATTATTTCAAGTAATTACCAGTCAATAGAATCGATTTTATAGAGACCTTAAAATTCAGTTTTCATCATGACCATGAGGTCGATTTAGAAATATCTTCCAGCCGATCTAAAGTAGATACAGAGATGAGATAACTTTCAGAATATGTATTTTTACTCAGAGAATCTCATGGTAATTTTAGATTTGCGATAAAACTAATAGAAATAAAGTTATAAAATTAAAACTGAAATCACACTTTGGTTACGTAGTAAGTAAACTTTCCCTGCACCGATCTTAATAAAAATCACACCAATAAACTCAGGAATTTTTGTAGAACACAGTGATAATAAAACAATTTGCTTAAACCGTGGCATTAATAAAATGACGAAATGTAGAAATTTCCAGAACAATAGTAGTTCCCCAGGTACGAAAGTAGTCCACTCCTCCACTTAAAACTTTTAAACCAGTTGCTTAAAATTATTCACTAAATATTCATCATTTCACAATTAAATATGTCGAAACACTGTCACACCTAAAGTTTTGGATAACCGTTTAGTTACTGAGATATTTCAGATCTAAATCGTAGAAGTGTTAGCAGAAAGTCGCGTTCTGGCTCTGACGTCAGCGAAGGTATAAATTATAGGTCGCGGTGACGTCTTTGTCTTTTTCCTGGTTGCAGTCGTGTTAGTAAGATGAATTAGGCGTGTGTTGGTAGGTTGGCTATTCCGACGTTAGGTTGGTAGTGCAGGTCACAGTTTGCCATTGCGGAAGTCGGCCATCATGGTTTCAAGGGCGTGGTACTCATTCTCGTAATATGAACTTGTAAATCTCCGTCGGGGTTGGTGCGGGTTACCTCTCTCCATGATCTGTAATTTTTGGATCGATTGTTCGATTAGCCTGTGCAACTTAAGAATGCTGTTTGAACTTTGAATTTCTTTTTAATAAACTTGAAGACTTTTTGGAAAAGTGAACTGTTTCATTTCGATAACTGCTGTAATACCTTTTCAATATTTGGGTCATCAAATATTGTGGCGACCTTTTAGCATTCTCGTTGTATCCTGGCAACATGGTCAAACTAAATTAAAATATGCAACAAACTTTCTTTGGACAGTAAGGTGCTACCAAGACTGTTAGTTAAGGTACTTAAGCGATACTCAACCCCGGTATGCAGCTTTTGTCCTTACATGTGTTCCTAATAAGCTTATTCTTTTGGCATTTATTTTCATCCCATTTTGACCTACCCAACAAGATATCCTATCTAGGGCCTCCAGCAGATATTTCGCACTCCTCCCCCATCTTGGTTTTATTTTATACCACTATGCCATCAGCAAACAGTTCCTCTCCTAACTCTTTGCTTTCAATTCTAAGAATTCTAATATCCAGCAAATCACTTTTTCACCCCCTTCAGTGTTTTTTTCTTCTTATTTCAAACAAAACCTTCTAAAAATTTGTGCTACACTATCATCTTTGCCTACCTTCCTCACTTCATCCTAAATATCTTGCATATAGATAACTAATTGAGATTCATGTGTATAGCCTTGCCTAAAGCTGATTTGCTCCTCGCAATTGCACATCAATATCTCCAAACATTAATGGTGTCAGCCTAATTGACCTATAATTTTCAACTCTATTTGTTGCTCCACTGTTATAGACCTGTACTACTACTGCAAAAATAGCTTATGACTTTTATGTACCCAAGAATGGAGCCAGAAATTATAATTATTTTGAGATGGGAGAAATACAGACCATAGATCACTCTGAATTTGAGAAGAGTACTCCTTTGAAGAAACACTTACAAAAAAATCACACTACTGCTTTTCACATTCTGGTGTTTTTTTTTTTTTTTTTTTCCTTTTCAGTTATTTAGTTCTTCAGCTTTGTATATTAAAATAAATGGAATATGTGAAACAAACGTAATAAGACTTTTAAAATGAATAGTACGTTTGGGAACTGTCATTATCAATTCACTTTTTACGAACACCAAAGAACTGTCACTTTTACTCATTGCTTTTCACATATATCACATACACTACTTTTCAGAGATCTAAGCAAGAATGTTTTGATATTTTCTGTGATATGTTCCATTTAAAAGTGTGAAAATTAAGGCACCTGATAAACTAATAGTTCTGAAACAGGAAATATAAATCTGATCTTAATTTTAAATTTTATAAAAGACATATAATTATTTAGATTTGGTGAGTTCTTCAGAAGTCATCATCAGCCATTAAAGTTTCCTAATCATAAATTTATTCTCAATACATGGGTCACAATTTATGAGAAGTCAAAGTTGGACTAAAGTAAAATGGTGATTATATATCAACTAGCTTTGAAGCCCGCCAGAAATGTCAGGTTGAATACAGTGCCTTGCAATTTATTTCTTAACAGTTGCTTAGCTAAATAGAATTGTTATTAAATAATGCTCAAAACCCTGATTTTATACTGTACATTTTCAGTTGTAGTTTATATCACCACCTAGTTGGAACTTCTTATGTGCTAAAGGATCCTGTGAAATTAGAAATTAACTAGCAATCCTAAAATCTTATGCTAGAGCTCATAAATTATAAAACTAAATCCATCTTGCCTTATGCTTTAACAAAGCATGTCAGTTGTCATTCTGGTCCATGCTGCATTTCAACCTAACCAAAACTAGCACTAATATTACTGTTCGAAAATCATAACTTCTGTCACATGCACATTATTACATTCACTGTGTCAGGATTGAAACTAGACCCACTGGAACTACTTACATCTGGCTTAAATAATGACATCGGTAATATGGCATCAGTGAAAGCAAAGAAAATTAAAAGTAATTCTTCATGAACTTAAGTGATACCACACAAGATTAGTTTTAATCTGTCTAAATTTCTGTTTTAAAGTAGAAATAATTAATCGAATCAACATATCATCAAAATAAAAAAATCAGTATCCAAACAACAAATAATGTTACTATTTTGGAGAATAAATATTATTGAAATTAATTTTTGTTGTAGAACATAAATAAGTTTTATTATAATATTGCAGTATTTATTATTATTAATGTTACTATTATTGAAGGAAAAACTCTTATACTATAACACACTTCCAAGCAGACAAAGTAATGGGTGACTACTAGTTACAGATAATGACGGAGAATAGGTTACTGAGGATTTGAATAAGGCAAAGATGTTAAGTAAACGATCTGACGTGAACATTAAGGACCTTGATTCAGCAATGGGAGGGAGCAAATCACAGTAATGAACAGACTAAAATATTTGCATTTCATCTTGAGGATATTGTGAAAGAACTAAGAAAGCAAAGAAAAGTCTGAAGAGGTGGGTGTAGATAACATTATTACAGATAGTAGGTAGCAGGATACTGGTAGAAAGTTATGTGGAGGTTTGCAGAGGGCTGGAAAAGTGCAATAACAATGCCCATCTATAAATCATGGGTGAGAAATAGGATTGAAAATTACAGTCTGATCAGTTTGACTGTGGTAAGTAAATTAATAAAGTTATTAATATGCAACCATATAAGAAATGTTAGTGAGGAAAGAAACTAGTTTTGAAACCAACAACGTGGCTTTAAGCAAGGATATTCTTCTGAATTTCTATTATTGGGTTATATGCATGATATTTTGCAGGAAATGGAATTGGAAGGCCAGATTTATATTGTGCACACTAGATGTTTGTAAGCCATTTGACAGAGTGAGGCACAAAATGGAGGAAAATAATAAAAAAACCATTGGAGTGGTTGAAAAAGTGAATTGCTGGGTGGAGGAATTTTTAAAAGGTAAAAAGCAAAGAAGTTTGGTAGGAAATGCAATATCAAAAGAAGTGGAAGTGAAAAGGGAGTGCTACAGGGTAGTTTATTTGACCGTTTGTAAGAACATCATTTTATTAGTATTTTCAGTCCTGATCACGGTAATACATGTAAAACACTTATGCTGCTCTCTTTTATAGTTAGTGGTATATTAATACTCATAAAAAAAGTACTCTCAAAGACACAGTTCAAGAAGCAAACTAATTTAATTTTATATAGTTTGTTGTGCCGTCAGTCGCCAGATGACGAAACCAAAGCCATCCTAAGCAGCAATTAGAAGAACAATTAATAAAGATCACTAAGTTCATTAGTAAGAATAATTATGTCCAAGACAGGTTTATTGATAAAGCACGTTAACACTTGTGGACGATATGGCCACCATCAAATTTCAAAGTAAAGGCTAATTGAAACTTTGTATCCGAAAGATTACAGAGTTCTTGAGACAAAAGGAAAATTACACTGATATCTGCTTGAAGCTAATCTATCTATTATCACAGGTTGAGGTTCGCTGTTTATATAAACACTGTTCCAACTTCACTTTTACATTCACTGTTCCTATCGACAACATAAAGCTCTTCTTAAACACAGTTACACATACGAGACTACATCCTACAGTAAGGATATAGGCCAATGCCTTCATTACGTGAGCCACGCTCTGTGACAATTCGCATACGACTGACTTAGAAAAAAATGTATCACTCCACTCCAGAGACACTACTTCATAGCAGGTGGAAGGTAACTGTAATGTTACATGTTCCTATCATTATTCTAATAAATGAGTGTGTTGTGATGAGGTCAGGTTTTCTGCAGATGATATAATGTTGTTTAATATGATCAAAATGAGAGAATATATGAAAAGATGCAGGGCAACCTGGAAAGAATATCTGACCTGGTGGATCAAAATGGGATGAACTAATTGCAAACTAGAGTCAGCTTAGTAAAAAAGAAAAGGTTGATTATGAGCAAAGCATGGGGCAGAAACTGCTTGTTGAAGGTTTAAAGTGTTAATATCTTGGCATAACATATGATGGTGGGAAAAAAAACTCAACTTGGCTGGACAGGTGGCAGGCAAAGGTTTTAAAATCCTTCATATTTTGGACAGAGTGATGAGGGGAATTACCAGAGAGGGGATTGGATTACCATTGCCTGAATATGGTGGTGTACTATGGAACCAACATTTTTTGGGTGTTGAATATGGGAGTTGGTGGGGTTGCAAAGAAAAGATGCTAGATTTGTTTCACAAATTTACTGATGTGAAGGAGCTCAAATTAGATTTATTGAAATACTGAGGGAAGGCATATATTGGTGATGAGGTGTGGATATAAATTGGTGAAAGAATTAAAAGTTGTGTATGGAAGAGAAAAGATGACAATAACCACAAGCTGATAATCGATTTCAGGTATAAGAGGTTGGGAAATGTTTTTAATAGGTAAGGGACTCGGGAATTGGAATAATTTAATAAGGGAAGTGATTAATAATTTACCAAAAACACTGAAAGAATTTAAAATTAAAATTTTTTGAGATAGAAAGCTGGCATGTACAAGAAAGGGAAAAATTCGGTTTGTTGGGAAATTTCCATTGGAGAGTATGCTCCATCACAATTAAATTAATTTAATTACAATTATGTAATATTACAAGCTACAACAAGGCACCAGGGGAAAATTTAATAATTGAGTAAATGTGGAAAATTGCAGGAAAGAAGGCAATTGATAAACTAACTGAGATAATTCACAACATTTGGGAAAATGAAGAAATTCCATTTGGCTGATCCTCTGCATTGATCCACAGTCTTCATAAAAAAGGTGACCAAATAAATTATTGAGGAATTTCTCTGCTCTTAATAACCTACAAGATTCTTTAGAAGGCAGTTTAAATTAGAGCAGAGTAACAATTGGACTTGCAGCTGGGATAATATCAAGGAGTTTTTAGGAAAGGACACTCATGTGCTGAACAAATCAAGAATCTTAAATTGAACATGTCTTACCTGAAACAGAGAAGTAAGAAATTTGTTGTCTCCCTCATCGATTTCAAAAAGGCTCAATTGAGTATCCAAAAAATAAGTTATCCTAACATCCCCAGTCCCAAATTGTTTCAGATAAGTATCTACATGGTTGGTTACTATGCAAAATTAGAATACTATTGTTTCATTAGGCCACTGGTGATGCAAAAAAACTAAATGTTCTTAGGAGATGGTCAGTTCTCTTGATAATAAGAGTTTATAGTCAGAAGTTGGGTTGTCTACAGATAACATTAAGCAGTATAACAGGATTAAATGGAAGAGAACTGGATGATATGTACTGGATATGTAGGTGAGTAGGTTTATATAGAATGAAGGTAAATGCCAAAAATTATTACTATCTTTATTTCTTAAAATAGAGAACGAATTGCTTGAAGAGGACTTAAGTATAAATACATTGGCATAACATCTGATAGTAATCTCAACTGTACATGGCACATTGGTAGATGATAGGGACTGATTTCAAATCCTTCATTTATTTCAGAGAGTAATGGTGTGGATGTACCAGGGAAATGAGAACATTTTGTTATAAAATCTTTGTCAGAGCATAGCTTGAATACGGTGATGTAACCTAGGATTCACATTATGGGTATAAAATAGAGGAAGAGGGGTGCAAAGGATTGTTGTTTTTGGTATTATCCCAGAACAGAATCAGTAAGTGATATATTAAAGGACTGGACTGGGAATCATTGGAAGAGAGGAAGTGGATGAAGAAAATGCTGGTAATTTATATGGCATATGTTGGTGATGAGCAGGGCTGGCACTAGGATTCTTGGACCCCGAGGTAAGTGTTCTTAGCAGTGACATAACCGGTTAGGGCCTGTGGCAAATTCATCGGATGGAGCTTCCCTCAGGCCAGGTGGATGACCTATTTATATAGTAACAATGAAATCAGGACGCTAAGTAGCAGAAAGGAATCAAATTAGGATAGTAAAATGAGCCACCACTTACCTTTAGATGATGGATGTGGGTGTGAATACACAGAAAAGACAAACACATAATTAACGAAGGGTTTATCCCGAAAATTACTTTATTATTTGTGTTTGTCTTTTCTGTGTGTTTGCACCCCACATCCATCATCTAAAGGTAAGTGGTGGCTCATTTCCTATCCTAATTTGATTCCTATATATATATATATCTACCACTGCCTGGGTGTCATGGGTGGTCATCGGGCCCCACCCATCAGTGGGCCCAGGGTACATTTGCTCCACTTACCCCCCCCCCCCACACCCTCCCCTTTCTAATGCTGGTCCTGGAAGAGAAGAGATGACAATAACATAAAACTAGCACATGATGATTTCAGGGTAAGGGTGAAAACATGCCAAGCAGGTTGCGGTCATGGTGAAGGTCATGGTTGTGGTGAAGATAAAGGTAGCGGTCGATGGATGCCACACAGCTCTTGGTGAAGATGAAATTAGATGTCACGGTCGATGTCGAGATACAGCTGCTAGCGTTCATCAGTGTTTTGAAAACCCTTGTAAGTGTCACCCATTGTGAATTGTTTATTTTTGTGTTTAACTCGAGTATCATTTACTTTATTTAACCTGCAATGATTCATGGAAGTGATAATGATAAGGATGATGACGGTCTGTCACTAGCCAAAAACTGGTGGTTACTTTCTACGTCTACTAACAGAGAGTTTAGTTAACACCAAATAAATGAACAGAGACAAACGCTTGGTGAATGGTCACCATTTAAATGAGGATCTGAAAAATCACCCATACAGATTCCATGTCCAACTATGAAAGACACCACAAACATTTCAATACATTAACAGTAAAATCCTGGACAAACTGGAGAAAATAAATATTTATAAGTGTTACCACACCAATCCAATACATTATAAGGAAAAACTACTCATGACTATAACAATATTTATTCTAAATAAAATAATGTACTGTTTAGGAAAGGATTTTCAAGTTGAATTTAGAATTTTTCAATCCAAAATCAGAATTTCCATTTCAAATTAAGTCAACATTCTACATTAAATAATAATTAACACAGGAATTATTATTTTTTTTACCTTCTTCATATTTATAATGATAGTTGTCAGACTGAATTGTCCATTAGATGTTCCATTTCGGTCAATATATGATGGGTAATAATTTCTGAATAGTCAGTCGACTCATTAAAAGTAGATAATTATTTCAATAACTGTTTAAAATTTGTTGTAGCTTATCTATCGCTGACTGTCTAATTGCTTTAAACAATTACTTTTCCTTAATTGTCCAATTTATAAAGAAACTGTTCGTAAGATAGCATTGTTAGTGTCAGTACATTGTTAAGTTATATCTGCAGTTGCATAAAATGAAATATTATCCATTAAATAAATCAATATTTAGAACTAGACAAAATCAAACAATACAACTCTGTATGATAGCTAACTTGCATAATCAATTGTAGAAGCTGTATTGGATGACCCTGACATAGCTCAACCAATTAGAGCCAAGCAGACCTTCAGTATCATGCTGGGTGGCGAGGTAAAAACAAAATGCTTTGTTCTCTCATTGACATCGTGGTGAGCGTCGAGGGTAGCGGAGAGGGTGACGGTGTGTGCGACTGCCATGGCATGCACTGACTCATTACTAGCAATGCTTTTGTTTCACATGGATGAAACATATACTGTGACTGCGACCTTCACCTTCACCGCGATCTGCTCAGCATGTTTTCACCCTAAGTAGAGGGAAAATTTTCTTTTGCTTGTTAGGGAATGTCTGAAATAAGTTACTGAAGTTAGTGATGATCAATTTACCTGTAAAAATTCATAAAGGTAAAAAGCAAGAGTGGGGACATTGCACTCAAAGATTATTGTTTTTATTATTATTATGTTACAAAATCAAGACATGGAAATAGGTAAGTATGGGCATTATCACTGGGGAATTTGCTCCATCGCAATTAAGTTAAATTAAAAGTGAATTAATTTCATGCCTGCTCATCTCTGTTTATAATGTGACAACTGAAAAGAAGTTATTCCTTCCAAATTTGTGCCAGCAAATTAAATATTTTTCATCTATTTGTAGTACTTTTTATGCAACCAAAGACTTGAATTTTTTATTTTATTGGTGTTACTTATTCAGCAAGCCAATATTATTGAGCTTAGTTGAGTCATATGTTTTTCTTCAAGACCTTTTTTCAGACTTTGATATGTATTTGCATGCTTTTAGTATGTGACTATAATAATTTGATTGTTTATTTTAGCGAGAGAATCTGAAGGTGGCACAGCAGTACTTCCAGCTGGTGGGAAGCAGTGCCAGTGAATGTGATACTATCCCTGGCCGGCAGTGTATGTCATCCTGTTTCATGCTTATGCATAAATTTGATGATGTTCTGCTCTATCTTAACTCAATAAAGAGCTACTTTTACAATGATGACAGCTTTAACTTCAACTATGCTCAGGTATGGAGAGATAGTTATTGGCATATTTTCTTAATTCAGTTTGATTTAAGAAAAGGGTAATCACTGCAATCTTATACATGTTGGAATATTTTTTTTGGTAAAAGTTATTTTATTGTCTATTCACAGATGTAGTTGGAAAGCCTAATTGTTAAACATCAATTGGCACTATCACAGTTAAGCTTGCCAACTGAATTAACTTTTTACCATCCACATTATACATTAAGATGCACCGAGTGTACAGAGAACAAAGTGTTCGATACATTCGTCTGTGCATTTAAGTATTGCCATATGGATTCACAATTATTTAAGGTTTAAACTTGGTTGCCAATGTACTAGATCTCCCGGTTTCTGTTTGCAGGTTATGGCAGTAATGTAATTGAATTATGAAATGATCCCTTGCTTCTGCTGCAGTAACACTTATTTCACAGGCAGAACTACACAGAAAATTGATGCTTTTCTGGCACTTATATTAACAAAAATAATCATGAGTGTACTAATTAAATCAAAATGATGTTCTGAATCACTATTACTGTTATTTTTCTTAGGTGAAATCTTAGGCCAGCAAACAGCAGTTGCGATGAGTGCCAAGATATCTCTGATGTTGATATCAGTAGTCAATGAAAAATGTACTGGTATATAGGCACCAAAATAGATCATGATAGCATCAGTCAGCATCCTCAAAATTCAGAGAACATTTTTTTCAGCTTTGTTTCTTACATGCCCATTAGTCTAATATGAGGGTTGGTTAGCTGATCTAAGTCCCAGGCAATAATAAATAATGGCACTTCATACAGATCGCAGTAACAATGGAAAGAAGGAACTGCCACGAGGAAATATTTATATGGAAAGGAGAGATAAAATACACCCTACACTCACCAAAGTTGATGGGAGGAGGGCAGCAGCAACACAAAACACAGAAAATACAATATTTTGAGTTAAATCCTTTGTCAAGTTAAAAGAAGTAAGTGGCTGAGCTCGCGCGTTCTGATTTTTAAAGAACATTTTTATTTGTAAATCTTTATACTGTTTAAGAGTGAATTAATAACTCACTTTGTTTCATCAAGTCAAACCATCGTGCAGGTTGCCATTTCCTCTGCTAATATAACTCTTTGTTTTTAGGGTAAGTAGTATTTTCTTTGCTCTTCTGATTATATTTCCTAAGTCATTGTAGTATATCCAATATAATTAAAAATAATTTACACGATTCTCCATACATTTACTAACTTTTCAGTCGAATTACTCCATAGGTTACTATGTTCCCTATGTGACTATGATAAAATATTTTAGTATAATAGTCATAATTTTTTTATTTTTTATTTTATTTATTTATCAATCTTGTTTCATGGATCCCTGCTGAGGAAAGACCTCTGGGATGTGAAACATGTCATGGTTAATACACATACATACAATATGAGTGATAATCATAGTAAAAATAAGTATATGTTCCAAAGAGAATAACAATAAACATTAATTTTTACAACTGAATTTTGCAAAAGTCATATTGAATACAATTAATTAATTTGTTCAAATTCTTGAATGTTGTAGAAGGAGTTGCCAATAAGATAATCTCTCAGTTTTTCTTTAAATATATTTTTATTATCTGCCGACTGTTTTATACTCTTGGGAAGTTTATTAAACACATGTATACCAGAATAATTAACTCCTCTTTGTATTAATGACAGAGATGTTTGTGTTTTGTGCAATTTATTTCTGTTTCTTGTATTGAAATTATGTACCTGTGAATTAGAAGTAAACAGGTTAAAATGATCTATGACAAAGCACATGAGAGAATATATATACTGAGAAGTCATTGTAAGAATATTGAGTTTTTTAAAAAAGTTGTCTGCAAGAAGTTCTTGGTTGTACCCTACACAACATCCTAATAGCTCTTATCTATTGAGCTTATCCTTTTTTGCGTGTCGATTAGCAAGTTCTCTTCCAGACGTATGCTTACTTTCAAAGCAGAGTTCCATTTACTACAGTCTTGCTAGACCTATTATAGTTTTGATATGGAGAGAGAAAGGAGCAGGTTTGTTGCCATCTGTCTGTGAAAGGTGTAATTTGTATTCAATGATATCAATGTAATTTTGTTGGGGAAAGTTTAATTTATGAGGGGGATATTTGGAACTGTCCCAGCATTTGCCTAGATGTTTATGAAAAACCGTCTACAAAATGCAACCGTGACAGCCAGTATGTGGAGCTTGGGATTTAAACCTGGGCTCATTGTACCACCATGATACAGAGCAGTGGCACTATATCATGTGCAGTCATACTATTTTAGTATGATATGATGTGTGAATTATATGCAATTTAAGGTAAATGCTGGTTTTAAATATAAATTTGATTTCTTAAAATTTCTCTTTATTTAGGTCTACTCAAAGAGTTTCTAAAACCTGGTGTTTACTGTATGTTATTTAAATAATGACAGAGAAAGAAACCATCACTTACCACAAACACACAAGGATAGGCGATTTAAACCAAGTGGTGAAATTTGGGCGACATAGTAGCAAAGATAATGATGCATGATTCCTAATCACCGGATTATGAAACAATACACTAAGAATTCAATCCCAAAGCTACCTACAGTGCATATGGATCAGGCCATATTAAACTGTTGTTGACAATTCACATACTTGATAAAGATATTATTCTTCGCAACCTCCTTCATATCTTTTGGAAGAGAAGCCTGACTGGGCTGGCATTGGGTTTCACCCTATCCCTCTCTCACACAAAAACTCACTACAACATGTAGGCACCTTAGAATTTGGTTAAATTCTACTTTTCTCGGCTTAAGGCATTGGGGAGGAGGTTAGCCTTCCAGAAACCATAAAATCTTTAACCTTGTATATGTGAGGAATGATTCATATAGAAGCTGATACTTCAGCTCATCTCAGAACAGAATGCGTTTTAAAGGCAGAAAAGTCATTAACACCTAATAATAGCCACAAGTAAACATTCAAGAACAGTTATTAATAGTAAACAGCTTGTAAACTTACCTAAATCAGCGAAATCCTTAGTTATCCAAATTGAAAACAGTCAGTTTTGGTTATGTGACTATATCGTTATTTTGCAACACTTTTCGATGCAGTAAAGTATTTTTATAATAATAATAAACCGAAAGAAGGTAAAATTCTCTAAAAACCAATAGTTTCAGGCCGTATAAATAAAGAAAACATAATTTTAAAACTTCGTTGATTAAACTCGCATTGTTAACACACCATAATAACATGATTTTAGTAATTTTCGGAGCTAACAAGTAAATTTGAAGTAATAATAGAGAACACTGCATAACATATAAAAGTTTTAAAACATCCCACACAGTTTAATAAATACTAAATCAATTTTAAACAAAATTGCTTTGTGAAGGAAAACGTGCCAACTTTCAAATCAAATTGTGAGCTTCTAAGACCACTTAAGTAAATAAAATCACTTTTAAAATAAATCATAAAATTGGGGAATTATTCTGAAACTGGCACTTTTTCGAAATAAACTATAAATGAGAAAATAATATTTTTGTATTTCTACCGGTTGAAACATTCACCACCTCAGAATTTCAAAGATCAATAACTTTTGAAGTACTTAATGTATCAAAATTCTAAATAGTACCCCACAAAGTGCAGAAATATGGAACAAACTGATAAGATATTTGAAAATTTTTAAAATAGTTTGTACACGACACTGGAAATACCAAAGCTGGTCAAAATAACTGTATAATTTCATGTACGAGATTAAAGTTTTACGGAGATCTGAGGAATTATAGAGCCAACGTCCACATAACACAAAACCTTCCTGGGAGCCACGCTACATGCGGTGAATTTATGAGGGTCCTCAGTTTAAATATTTTTGTTTAACACTTTTTGATGTTGGTGGTGAGAAAGCAAAGGAACAAAAGTCCCAGCGGGATTGCCCCGAGGTCAGATGGCTGTAAGCACTTGGAGTGACTAGACTTGTGATTCGGGAGAGAGCGTGTCAAGGCACTAGGCCTTATGGGAAAGGTTAACAGGAAGTGATGCCGAGATGCTTAGTAGAGCAGACATGTCAGTTTTCTGACTGGTATAGTACATTTGAACATCTATTATGAAACTTTAATAAATTTTCTGTCAGGGGTACAGCGGTGTTGTTCTTGCTTCATTACTTGCAATTTACGTGTGAAGAATAGTCTGATTGCCTATACCAACTGTAATATGTGAATTTCAGTGAACTTTGAGGAATTTAGAAACTTTATCATTTGAACAAGTACAGTCTTTCATTTTTTAACTTTACCTTTCTCTCCTAAGGTCAAAATTTAGGATTGTGGTGACCGATTTGATTGTGCAGTTGGTAATATCCAAAGGTTCACCACGGTTTATGAACATTTCAAATTTTTATCAGACAACGTGCAAGTGTAAGTCAGTTTAGGTGAAGAAGCCGATACTTTAACCCCGGTATCAGCTTTGTCCCTAACAAAAATCATCACATATATAATAACACTCAGCATTCCTAGTTTCTGCGTAAAAAATTACAGATTTTACAAACAAAATTTACATATAGTATACAGAGCACAAATTAACATTTCACAAACAAATGGCAATACTGAGTTCCCCATTCCACCAAGTAAGAGGTTCTGCATAAAGGCAGCTTGTACACACAGTGATATAAACCTGGATCAGTGAAGCAGTAGGAAAGCACTAGGAAGGTAAAGAGTGTAAACCGTTCATTGGCAGATATTATTATTTTTTTTAATGAATCTGTTTATTCGATTTTTGGGTTAATACTTTTCCTGGCAGAAAAATTGTTATTGTTTGAGAATATTTGTCTTGTTATTGATGTCATCTGTTTTTATTGATAGTTTCTTTGTCTTTCAAATTTTGCTCAACATTTTTAAGAATGAGTTCTTTAGACATTTAGCCTAGCAGTATTTCCCTCCTTGTTTAATACACACTATAATGAAAGCATTAAAGCTATCTGTGGAAACAAATAAAAAAAATTATCTTGGTTCACTCAGGTTAATCTTGTCAGATATTTTGATAACATCAATTAATAATTATGTATTAGCTGTCTGTTAGCAGACCAGTACAGATAGATTCACAATTCAGTTAATTAAAACCTAAGCACAGACTCCTTCACTATGAAATTATGTTTAATTTCATATTACATATGAATGATGTAAGTAGTAATTCTTGCAATGTGAGGAAATACAGGAAAAAAGTGTAAAATATAATCCAGTGTATAGGGGACTAGCAAACTATTTGGAGAATAATTTCTGTAACTTTTTTCATTAAATCGTCTGGCTTTTCCAGCCAGTCTTACTAACCAGTCAACGATTAATAAATATCAATGTGCACCCAACAGGCACTGATACGTCTCAATGATTGGCAACCAATTGAAAGTGGGTTTTACCTATGAATAGGCCTGACTAAATAATGTCAGTGAAGAATACTAATCTTAATTCAGTTTATGAACGTTGATACTAAATACATTTTTTTAAAAAGAAGTTTCTCTCCTCTCCGTAAAGTCTTCATTTGTGGGTGTTTATAGTAGTGTCTTTCCATTGTTACTTAACCGTGAAGATTATGAAATTTGAATGTTGCCTATGAAAGCTGTTTGTTAATAAAAACCAGATGGTAATTGTGAGATTTGTGAAATGTTGTTTGAACTCATAAGGTGTGAACTTGCCTGCAGGTACAAATTGGGCACAAGGCAACCACCTGGTATCAATACCCAATCATTTTTATTATTATTTTTATTTATGTTTACTTTTTTATTATCCTCTCCGTGCCTCCATCCTCACTACCTAAATTAAACCATCACTAACCTGAGGTGATGTTTAACTTTGTAGAGTCTTTGATTTATTTTTTAAGTAAATTTTTATTTATTTATCTTTGCTTATTTATATTTTGATTTTTTATATTATTTTGTTCCCCCCAATCCTCCAGAGATCATTTTTTTAAAAATATTTATCAATGCTTGGTTATTAGCTCTGAATCACTGCCCCTCCATCTGTCTTCAGTTTAAATCTACCGCCACCATTTTCCTGAACAACAGTCATTATATGAGGCAGTCTCCTGTTTATAAAGGGCTAGAGCAGAAAATTCCTATGTAACGTGTGTTTTTGTCTTTTCTGTGTTTTCACACTTCACCTCTACCATCTTAATGGAAGTGGTGGTTCATTTCCCTATCCTAATTTGCTTGTATCAAAGTTTTGTAATGATAGGAGTAAATTATGGGATACAGTTAGCATGTGACATCAGAAAATTATGGCATGAAAGTATAAAAATACCCCAGCCCAAGGCTAATTTTTGGAGAGGAATTGTTGTGGAGAGCAATATTATTCCAGTTTTGAGATAGTGATGATAGCAGTGTGTTGTATCATGCTGCAAAAGTAAAGAGTGCAGCATAGACAGTATGATCAGCGATCAACCATTTGTTAAGGTACTGATTCCATATTAGTTTTTGAAATGAACTTCAACTATAGTAGATTTTTTAAAGTGCGAATAAACAGATTTGAACTAGTTTCTTCCCCCACGGTACATTCCTGATGTAATAATTATCATTAGTGAGTGAAAGCTGAAATTGTTGTGTGGTTCAGAAGGTAACCTGCTGTCTTTGAGAAGGGCCAAATCCTAAAGACTTTCACTGTCAAGATTTTGTAGACTCCTGATACCAGCATTGAGCTTCAAACACTTTCACATTAAATGCAATGAAACTTATCCTCTTGTGGAACTTCATTTATAATCATCATCATCATTATTAGACGTTTTTGCCTTTGCAGGTTATCCTGCACAACCTCTTAAAAATCTGGCGGTCATTCCAAGATTTTCCGCCACCACTTTTCTCAAAATGACTCCCTTAGACTCTGCATCTTTCTTCACTTGGTCCTTCTATCTTGCTTGAAACTCCTTATAGCAAATAACCTATTTAGCAAAGTGCTCAAAGGGGCTGGCAGCAGATTATGTGGAAAGTACTTACTGGATTCTTATGAGTCAGGAACTACAGATCCACAGTCAATAATTATGTGACACTGGGGTAATATTAGATTCAAGGGTAGAAAATGTATATACAACAAGGAACACATGTGTGAAGAAGTGAACAGAAGGCAACATCTACTGTAAATCATATTTTAATGATTAAGTGCCATCTAAGCTCAAAAGTAATAAGTTTTTCAGTAGGGACAGTGATAGTTAAAACAGTTATTAAAATTTTCGGAGTTATGAGAATCAGCATGATCAGCCACTGGGTTATCGGTATTAACTGTTTCTCCATAGCTGTACATTTTGCTTAATTCGTTGAGAACTATAGCAATAAAGGCAGATGAGTTGATATTGGAGATGTGCTGTTGCACAAGTGGCAAGACCAATAAGGGTACTGAACCAGCTGTTTTTCTTCCATAACTTTTTTCCCAGTAATGAGTAATATTTCAAAATGCTTGTATCGACTACTGTAATCTGTGATGTTGTTTATGATAAATGGTGTGCCCTTCTTGACTCTATTCCAAAACAGGATACCGAATGAACTTTCTTTAATTTATTTCTCTCATTTCAAACATGGCTATGTCACAACACCAGGCATCTGCCTTGTTTCAACATCCATTAAGACTTAAATATTTTTATTTTTAAAAAGATTCCAAATATGTTTGTAATACCCACCCTTCCAACTTCATTTTGTCATTTGGTAGGTCTTGATGTATACACATCTTTTTCCTTGCCATATGTCTGCCTTCTTGGATGATTTAGGTTTTTTACCCACCTTCTTTTAAGCGTGTTCATGTTTTTGAGTTCATTCTGACCCTCCTGCCTTCACTTTGGCAAGTGATGGGTTATTTTCCCCAACCTTCCTTGTTTACATTACCTACTTTATAATTAATAGCCTCTATGCTTGACAATGGTACATGTGATGTGTCTGTCAATAAGTAACATCTTTATTTTGGTCACAGCTGCTGTTATAAGCATGTGATTCTCCACGGTTTGCAGTTTGCAGCTTAAATGTTATCATGTGAACTTTAATCAATCACATCAATAGCTTTTACAGCTGTTTTTTGTAACTGTGACTCACTGTAAATGTAACATTATTTCTCAGATGCTCCTACCAGCTACCTGTTATTGTACAAAAATATTTTTTATGGAAAAAATTCTCATTTTAGAGAAGTGAACATCATTCTCTTCAATAACTTTCCCACTGCTACTTCCCAACTACCCTATAATGTTTTAGCTGATCATTCTAGCAAACCACCATGCATATCCTTCCATTCCAACTGACCACATTGTAAACCCTGCAGCATGCTTCCTGCCTGTACCACCTACTATTTTCACCATGCCACATTCACAACAACACATTTCATACATCACCTAATCTGCCTCCACTGCCTTAGTTCATATACAGTTCACAGCACCAACTAAGTATCCACCAGAATGAATTTCCACCAGCAAATTACCTTATTCAAATGGTTGCTTATGCCAGTTCCCACAGCCCTAAAGACCTAAATTATTGCTTTATGGTGAGTACAGTCAGATACCACCACCATTTAAAAACTGCATAGGGGAAACTAACATACCAACATAATTTTTACACCAGGTACCCACCTGGCTTCAGCCTCCAGTAATATCCTACCACTGGTAAAATCCATTGTTTACTTAAATATTTTTTCAATACTATTTTTGTTTATTTATTTTTGGCATTGTCCTTTAAACATCATTACTTTTATTGAATAAATCTTTTTTGTTTTTACATACCATTTCAATTGATATTCTCATCCTTGCTTTGTCTCCAACAGTCATTTTCTGCATTCAAGTGATAGATGTTGGCATGAAACACTTGCATGTGTCACATAACCTTACTTATGTCTGTATACCTTCAAAAACAGTTTAAAGGATCCTTAAAACACTTAAAACCAACAGAAAGTCATTTTAAAATTTGAGTGTCAGAAAACATGTTAATAAGGAGAGTTTGAACTATTTTATAAGTTTTCGAAAGTACTATAAAGAAAGTTAAAAAAATTTTAAAAGACTTTTGGCTACATTTATTTTCAGAGGTGTACGACAAGATAACAATTCAAATTAGGTCTAACACTTGTGTTTTAGAAAATTGTATGAAGAGATATTGTGAACTATGGGATCTTGCAAACTCATGGAAAAGATTGCACAAGAAACAGTTTTCATTTGATTTTTAAGGGATAGTAAAGATTCTTAGCTCAAAATATTCGGCATAAAATAATACGCAACATATGAAAAGATAGATTCAATACCTTACAGGAAAGTATGTTTTTTAGACAAAATAAGAGATTTTGCTGACTTTGCAATTCAGCATTTCTGTGGACATACAGGTCTGTGGGCATAGAAATGACATTTAAATCAAAAAGATATTTTCACTGAATACACAGAGGGATTTTCATAAAGATTCCGGTAATATATAAGCCGTAAAAGGTTTAAATGTAATGACTGCTACCAAAGTTTTTAGCTGACTTTGCACTTATAGTCAGAGTAGATTTTCACTATCAAATATATTTGGGATCTAGACATATTAAATGTCAATCGTTGAGGAAATTTTCATAGAATAGTTTGATAACAGAACCATTTCACAGACTGAAGAATTGTAGGAATGATGACAGATTAAAGTTTTTACAACTTTAGCTCGAAATCCAGAACACCTAGGAGAAAAACTCTCATAACTAAAATTGCGGTTTAAAATATGCTTCACAACACAACAAAATTTCAGAATGATTGGAATAAAAAATAACGTTTCCCCTTGTCAAATCATGGATATGATGAGTCAGATGGGCACAATATGGATATAAGGAGGCCAAGCAAGCCACAGAGAGCAGCAGTAATCCAGCAGATATTGAACGGCGAGGGCTGCGTATTGCTCAGTCGCGGAGATGTAGATGCAACAGTGGTGCGGGCTCACTCTTCCATCGAGATGAACTTTTAACTTTCATCTAGGGGTTATGCTTACTGTGAGAGGATGGTTTAACCTGTAATCATTTATTTTGGATAGAAGTCTGATGCTTTTCTATTAGACCTATGCTGGTACTGAGTTTGTGTATGAGAACTTTTAAACAATATATAATTTATTAGAAAGTCTAGAGTTTATTTTGTGTATATACCTTTTCCCTTGAGGTTATTACGAGATTGGCGACCGTCAGGGCAAACAGAATACATTAAGGTACCAGACACGATCACAGTTAAGACTAATTGCTTTATGCTACAACCCTGAGCAAGCAAAAGTTTTACACATGTTCTCATGTTTTTCATCACTCTTGCAAAATATTCTTAATTGAGTTACCCTTGTTTTGTGTATCATCGCAGCTCTCCTGCCTTTAACTTGTATGTGATGAGTTTTCCTTCTCAATCCGTTTTTTTTATTTTATTATTATTATTTTAATTTGTCATAATTGGAAAGATAGCTGCTGTTGGTTTACTAAAGTTCTCTTTCATTTTATCTATTCATTTTTACAGCTATCTTTTTAGTAATTATTCTTTAATTTTTTTAATAACTTACCAACTTCAACAGAATGAAGTTATGTAACCTTGAATTAACTCCGTATTTTCCACGATAATTCCTGATTAGCTATAAATTACCTGAATGTCATTCCAAAAAATTAAAGTTCTGAACTTCTATATTCATAATGAACATACTGGGTAAGCAGTAATACTCGGGCCTGGTATTCAGGTGGATGCAGGTTCAATTCCCCATCTGCCCATCCTGATTTTGGTTTTCAAAGGTTCCCTGAAATCACACCAGGTGAATGCTGGTATAGTTCCTTCAGAAGGCCATGACTGAATTCCTTTCTGCTCCTTGTTCTCAGTTCTCTCTTGTCTGTAATAATCTTGATGAATTGTAAAGCCTGAAGTAAAAAATAGAACCAACAAAAAAGCAATAAAAAATACATTCTTCTGCTAATGAAGGTTTTACATGTGAAAATTTCAGTGTTTTGCTTTTGGGTCGATGTGTTCCTGCTATCATCTTTGGTATGTAGTAGTTTCTCCCTTTCTCCTTATTTGTTGTATGAATTGTAGCATTTGACACATTGAGGGTCAACACCAAAAGACAAACTTTAATTATTTTCAAATCTAATTTTTCTTTAAGGTATTAGCCACACTAAAATGCGCTTAGGATCAATTTTTATTTCCATGTATCTCACCGACTTCTCTATAACATTTTAATTATATTGCTATTGGCCTTGATTTTCACGAATCAGCACAAGATAGGAAGGGTTGGAGGATTGCATCAAAACAATCGGGAGACTGATGACAGCAAAAAAAAAAAAAAAAAAAAAAAAAAACCTGTCATAAGTTCCATCATAACACTTTGTGGCTGTCTTTACCTTTGCATTACTACTCAACTAATATTTTTCTACCTATATCATCAAATATTAACATGGAAGAAAATTCTATTATCTTTATATCACTTTTGTTTCATTGTGAAACTCCACTCCCTGCAGGATATGTAATTAATACTTGCAGATTATTTCAACAACCACTTTTATATATTGAATCACTTTTATATTTTGAACCATTTGAAATATACTAAACAAATATACATAAAAAAAACAATTAAACTTGTGGAAAAAGAACTATTGAGAAGTTTTTAATTTTTTAAGCTATAGAAATCACTGAAAGAAAAATGCACAGAGTTTATTTAATGTAAAAAATAGTAAAGGAATTTTAGTACTAAATAAATCCAATTCAGTTTACCTGTACTTTCAGGCAAAAGCTGCAACAGGAAGTTACAAAGAGGCTGAAGAAACCTTTCTTTTAATCCAGAATGAGAAAATTAAAGACGAGTATGTCTATATCAGTCATCTAGCTAGATGTTGTAAGTAAATTCTGAGGTATTTTATATTTTGCATTGTGATAGGTGACATCAGTTTGTATTTTCATTTTAATTATTCGTCTATGATATCCTAGATTGTTTATATATGGTCGATAAAAACATGTAAATATCACCATGGTATTTAAAAAAATGTGCAATGAAATATTTAAAATGTGGCCACCTTACAAGTTCCATTATGTAGCATGCTAACATCTCTCAATTGTTAATACAGTTTATATGCTGTGGCCAGACACTATTAGATCAGTCAGTATGCAGAAGGAATGGAGAGGCAGTCACAAATTTAATGTATTTGGGGTAATATTTCGAAAACTGAAAAAGCCAAAAGAAATAATTTAAGTAAGGCTAATAGTTTGTAAAGCCTCAGTTTTTCCACAAACCATGTTCTAGCATGGAAGCGCTCAGTGTAGAAACAGTTGAGTAATTGTTGTAAGTAGTCAGAAGCTGGCTGGCACAGGAAACAGAGGCAAGGGTCTAGTGCTTCTGTGTAGTATAGACTTAGTGTATAAGTAATGCAAGCTATGTTTCCTGGTGTTAAGTATAAAGGTTCTATAAAAAAAAAAAGCAACATTAGTAACACCCAGCACTCATCAAAGCTGAAGGTAGGAGGGCAGCAGAAACACGAAATAATACACGAACACAGTTTCTTTTACTTGACAAAAGGTTAACCCCGAAATATTATGGTTTCTGTGTTTGAGTATTATTTTGTGTTTCTGCTGTCCTCCTTCCTTCAGCTTTAGTGAGTGTTGGGTATATTTCATCTTCCCTTGCCATATAAATATTGCCTTGTGACAGTTATTTTTTTCCATTGTTGCCAGGTCTCTTAGCAAATTAGACAAGTACTTCAGGAAGAGCTGAGAGCATCTGGTAATTAGTGGTCAGAGTAAAGTGTGATGCATTGTTGAACTTATGAGTGGTGTGGACAGTAGTGTAGTGAGGTTCACTAGGGCCTTGGTGTAAAAAAAAAAAAATATTGGGCTCCTCAGGACAGATGGGTGACCTTTTTTTTTTTAGCTCAACCAAGTCCCGTGAGGTTTTCTGGCAGGAGTTTCCTGAGTTTAGGGACCCCCAAGAGCTGACCTTGACCTTGGGTGCCCCCTGAGCTAAGCTTTTGGGTCCTCTGAACTTGGGGGCCTCGGTGCACGGCACCGCCTAGCCCTCCAATAGCTACACCTCTAGGTGTAGACCAATAATTGTGGTAGAAGAAGTATGGTATGCCTTATCTACAGACAAGTAAATTAACTAACTGTTGGTGGTGACGGAGAAACATTTATGTAGTTTGTGAATAAAATCTTGAGTGAACTGTGAATCGAACTGTGTAATAATTTCAAAACATAGACTGACCTGCAAGCCTAACAGTCAGTAAGCTAAACAGTATTACATTATCACAACACGATTCTGAAGCACCTTGTTTATTGCAACAATGCTTTTAACTTCTTAATCTTTGTCAGAGATGTGATACTCTTCTCAAATATTCAGTGTTGTGTTGTGGTATTAAGGAAACTTTTCGATCAGTAATGTGCCACATCCCAAAGGGTCATGCCTGAGTAAGTAGAAAACATTCCTGTTTAAATAGTAACTGAGATCTCTGGATATACGTTGCTGTTATTGAGCTCATATGGTATCCTTGAGCATGAAGCATAAATATAAATTGGTTAAATCCTTCTATCCAGTTGCTTTTATACGTTTGATTATATTGTTGTATTAGTTGTAAAAAGCTATGATTGATTGAGTATATCTTTATCATGTAAGTATTTTATAACATACTTGTCTTGGGGATGTCTTGGGAATGCTTCCTCACTTACATTACTGAGCGTGGCACGTGATTGGTAATGCTCTAGCCTCGCATTCAGGAGGACATGAGTTCAAATCTCTGTCCAGCCATCCAGATTTGGGTTTTCCATGGTTTCCACAAATTATTAGGCGAATGCCAGTATGATTCCATTTAAAGGCCATCTCCGAATTTCTTCCAATTCCTTGCCCCCAGTCCTTTCCTGCCTCTAATAACCTCAATGAGGTGTAAATCCATAACAAAGCAAACTCATTTACAAACACCACAGATGGCAACAATATATTTGCTCCCCCATCAAAACTACAGCTGGAAACAGATGGGTAATAATATTAAATTTATGCTGGTACTTTAAACTTTAGTATTCCCTCAATTGTTTTTTTTTTTTTTTCTCTCCCCCCCCCCCCAAATAAGGGCACAAAAATCACTTGCTTAAGTTGAAGATAAAAGATTTTATAACCTTTGGAAGGTTTGAAAGTTGTAATATAATGGTGACCTTTTCCCTTCATTATGTTTTGCTAAATTAATTAATTAACTTGTACATAGAAGGTCAGAATTGTCTGTTTACGGATTTTTTTTTTCTTAAAACAGAATCATACACTTTATTTTTAAATACATAATAATTATGACTATGTGCAATTAGTAGTTAATTTTGATTATGTATTTTGTAATTAATAGATATTTATCTAGGATGCCAGGAGCACCAGCAATATATTTAACTATGTTACCAGTTATTTGTTGTGAGATGGTCAAATTGGCATCATTTCAACTTTGCTAGCTGTCGAAGGCATTACGGAAACTAACTTGGGGGTTTTAGGATGTGAATAAACAACGTACTCTATTATCTCAGTTCTGATTAAGTTTGACTTCATTTGTACTTGATTTTCTGAATGAGCTATGGCCAACACTTCCACACTGGAAAAAATTGTAGAATAAAGTTCACTATGCATACAACACTTTAAAATAACACTATTTCATTAATTAATTCACTGCTTAATTTTTCCCCCAGCCACCATTGGAATTAGTATGCTTATATTTGACTGTGAAATAATTAATTAAATATTACATTTTTAAAGATTACAAAGTTCTTAGCAATATGCATACAGATTATCTCCAACAGTCAGTCCACACAACAATCCAAACTCGTTAAAACTTTAAAATTATGTAACTTGTCCAAAATAGACCAAAACTTAATTATGGGCCCCATAGAAATACTCAAAAAAATCTGATCTACTCTTTTAAGATACTTTCAATCAATTTAAACATTTTTAGACTTACTTTTGCTCTGTTCCAAAAAAACAAACTGGTTCAAACCTGCTTCAATAACTCACTGGCACAGAGGAGTTTTAAAGGCTTGTGGGCCCATATATCATTGTACTGGAAGTTTTGAAATAAAAAATTAATTTAATAACATTACAAATCACTCATACGATCTAAGACAATACCCTTTAATTTACTAGACTACACAAACTCTTATCCAATGTTTAATAATTTATATATAAAGCTTTCCCATGGAACTGTAGTACCCCATAAGGTGTTCATTCATGAAGTTTAAGTTCAAGCATCTTTACATAATATTCTTCCACTCTCTGAAATCTTTCTGCAATTCATCTGAAACTACGTTAATAGTACTGATCTGCCCCAATAGGCATGGTTAGATACAATCATAACAATGCTGTGTGATAAGCTTAAACTTGCTGGCCCATTTGATTTGTTCTGTACATTAATTCAGGTCAAGGTCTAATTGTATCTCTTCGAAGTTTTACAATGAATATGAAAAAAGAGCAGCACATGTGTGAATTAAACTCAGGAAAAGTGCTGGTGAAACATATACAATAGTGCATGATACATTTGGAGATGATGCTCTAAGCCCTACAGAAGATTTTGAGCTGTTTTTGCAATTTAAGTCTGACCAAAACTTAATGGAAGATGTTGAGCATCTTGGAAGAACTTTGACCTCAACTAAGCCTGAGACAATTGTCAAATTTCAATAAATGATTCTCAAAGAAAATTGTCTGACAATTCACACTATCGCTGAAAAACTTTGACTAGGTTATGGAACATGTCAGCAAACTTTAACAGATGAATTAGGCATGCATCATTTCACAGCAAAGTTTGCTTTGTTCCTGCTGACAAGTAGTCAAAACCAGTGGTGCAATGATGTTTGCACTTAGCTGAAAGATCTTACATCCAGCAGTGAAACCTTTTTGTCGAGAGTCATTACGGTGATGAAAACTACAAGACAAAAATGAAGCAATAATCATCAAAATGGAACAGTCACCATGTAAGCATCTTAGAATTTTAGTAAATTCTAGCCTCTCACCTTTAGGTATTAGGGGGAAAGCTTATTCTGTAGTAAAAGATAGTTTTCAGTTCATGTACAGGTTATGGGAGTAAAGCTTTGTATAGCATAGAGATACTGTAACCAAACACACTAAAAAAAACCTTTAGGAATAATAAAAGTATTTAAAATTAAATAAATGCTCTAAATAAACCTTTGATAACAAAAAGAAAACATCAGTTTGGGAGGAAATAGATTGAATCCCCCAAGTTCAGTTTCAAATAATAGATTTTGATATAGGTTAACTTTACAGTTTCTAAACCAATTTGAATGCAGTAAAGACTTTTAGCAGTTGCTAAATGCCGAATATAAACTTTGAATAATAATAAATAAACCTTAAATCAACTGAAAATTAAATAATCATCAGTAATCCAACTTTGTAATTATGAGCTTCTAACTGGGGAGCATTTTGTCATTTTTAAACCAATTTAGGAGCAAGAAAGTAACTCAATACTTAATAATCCAACTATACTAATTTTCTGTAATGATATTAACACCTTTACTAACCTTAAATATGATAATCCAAAATAATCCAGTTTAGTACACAAGCAATTTCTAATATTTGGCATTTCACTGTTTTCACACACTTTCGAACAAAATAAAGTAATTGTAGGGAAGTAATCATGCAATTAAAATATAAATTCACTAAAATTTCGTAGTTTCTGAACGTTTAAATAACTTAAATTAATTTTTATACTTCGTCAGATGCTCTGCACTTTTAATAATTTTTTATCTCAAAATCCTAGAGAACATTCGAAATAAAAAGTAGATTTCCGGAAAGAACTAAAAATCTAATATCACATATAATAATTTCAAGTAATTCCTAAGTAATAGAACCGATCTTATAGAGATCTTAAAATTTATTTTTCATTGCAGCCATGTGGGCAACTTAGAAATATTTTTCTAAAGTAGATACAGAGATGAGATAACTTTCAGAATATGTAATTTAATTCAGAGAATCTCGTGGTAATTTTATATTTGCGATAAAAGTAATGGAAATAAAGTTATAAAATTAAAACTGAAATCGCACTTTGGTTACGTTGTAGTTAAACTTTCCCTGCACCAATCTTAATAAAAATTACACCAATAAACTCAGGAATTTTTATGGAACACGGTGATAATAATAATAATTTGCATAAATTGTGGCGTTAATAAAATGACGAAATAAAGAAGCCTCTCGCACAATAGTAATTCCCCAGAGTAGGAAAGTAGTTCACTCCTACGCTAGGATCTTTTAAACCAAACACTTAAAGTTAATCACTAAATATCCATCATTTCACAATTAAATATGTCGGAACACTGTCACACCTAAAGTTTTGGATAACTGTTTAGTTACTGAGATATTTCAGATCTAAATCGTCTATGTGTTAGCAGAAAGTTGTATTTTGGCTCTGACGTCAGCGAAGGTATAAAACATGACGCGTGGTGAAGACGGGGTCTTTTCCGGGTTTGAAGTCGTGCTAATAAGATGTTATAAGCGTGTGCGCTGGTAGGTTGGCAACTCCGACTTAGGTTGGTAGCTCAGGTCTTCGGTTGGCACTACCGGGTTCGGCCATGATGGAACATTGTCGGGGGGGGGGGGGGGGCGTGGCATTTGTTTACTTAACATGAACTGGTAATTCTCATCGGGGTTTGGTCGGTTTTACTTCTCTCCATAATCTGTGATTTTTGGAACGATTTTCGTTGCCTAAGCAACTTAAGAATGCTGTTTGAACTTTGAATTTCATTCTAAATAAACTCTGAGAATTTTGGAAAGTGAACTGTTTTATTTCTGTAGCTGCTGTAATACCTTTTCAATATTTGGGGTCTTCAAATATTGTGGCGACCTGTAGCGTTCTAGTTGTGTCCTGGCAACATGGTCAAATTAAATTAAAGTATTCAACAAGTTTTCATCGGACTGGGAGGTGTGATCAAGAGAGTAAGTTAAGGCACATAGGCGATACTCTACCCCGGTGTCGGCCTAAGTTCCTTACATGGGACTTTAAGGCTAGTGTTTGTTCAATTTCAAACTGTGGAGAGAGTTTACCGACCATAAGTGCTACGAGTGAACCCCTAACCGTGGATAACAGCTTCTTCGGGAAAACCTACATCGACCTTGGCGGACCGAGAGCAGCCAACCAGACCACATCACCGACGCCACACGACTACAGCTTCGAGTAGCTGTGAGCAGACTTCGCAGCCGACTACGCCTCTTTCACTTCACCCGAAGTGTTGACCAGTCGGTCCAGAGGGGACGGACGACGCTGTATTCGCCACACCACATCGCTCCGCTCATCACGCCGACTACGGACTGCTAGCCTGCGCAAGTTAAGTAAAATTATTCTTCATTTGAGATCGGGCCGCTCCATCCTAAACTTTGGCGACTGTTTAGGCCTGCCTGGAGCATTCTTTCCTATCATCTATGCAGTTTCTTCCTTCTTTTTCGTGCTGTATAGAAACATCACACTTCCATCAATAGTTGACCAAAATATCTTATGATATTGTTCAAAGGTTACAATCACAGTAACCGCATTTTTACTATTATTTATGCCATTACGGTGGCAAACTTGTGCTCGATTTTACTGAGTGATAAGACTTTGGGGTAATCTATTTTACCTATCAGCCTAATTTTACCTGGCTTTTCATTTTTTCTACGAGTGAATTAACAGTGTTTTGGAACTTTATGTTGGTATGTAACTTCGATCAGCTGTTTTTGTGTATACCTCCGATCAGCTGTTCTTGTATGCAACTCAAAGAGTTTACTACGACCGAGATTGTACATCTTTGCCGACGATTTGCTGAGACATACTGCATAGCAAAGATATTTTTTTCTCTTTTCTATACCTGTGTTTACCATCTGCTTCAGTGATTGTCTTTGCTGTGTTTACATTTGGATACTTCGATTCTTACAGTGTTTTTGTTTTCTTTAGGAGTGAATACTATTCTTGTGTATTCATTATTTTTAGTTCTTTTTTGTGTTTTGGGAATTTCTATTTTTATTTTTCTTTGTGTGTCTTATTTACATTTAAGCGTCGAACTTTGAAATTTTGAGATCAGCTGTTTGCTGATATTCTGCTATTCCGAATTGTGATAATTTTTTTGGGGGGTTATTCCATTCAATTCCTTTAATATAGTTTTCTTTGGTAGTATTCCCTTATTATTATTGTCAATATGGCATCAAAGGATGACAACCCTGTTAGCAGTTTAGTAACTTGTAATGGGGAGGGGGGAGAGATAAGGACTCATTCAATGATAACCAGGTCTAGGAGCTTAATAAATATGTCACAACAACCTGATGTTCCTGGTTCACAGCCTGCTTCACAGACAGATGAACATTTCAGTGATCAAATGCAACTTAGTGTTAATGAGACTGATAATACTTCTGACAATTCACTTCAGTCTACTACTGAAACTATCCCTGTTCAGGAGGAACTTGTACAAAATACTCAGCAACCCCATCCTCTACAAGTGGCACATTTAGCAGAACAGATTGCAAACTTGACACCTGTTTCTGGTACTGATCTTCCTCTATTGCCTTCAGATGAATCTGATATAGAGGACACAGCAGCATTGCAACAGCCTAAGTCACTAAACAACCATGATACCACTTGTCATAGTGTTACCTCATACACGACCTCTGAGAGCGATTTTCCAGGATTTCCTGAAAAAAATAATGGAGATAGCAACACATCTGAAACACAAAATATCACCCTACCACCACCTGCAACCATTACTGGTAATTTACATACAATACATACTCCCACAGGGATAAATACTCAAGCTAGAGCAGTAGAATCTCCCACACAGAGAATGAATGTACCACCACAATTTCAGTGGATGTTTGAACTTTTCCAGGAACAAAAACAAGATTTCAAACAGGATTTCAAGCGTCTTGATGATAAACTTGATAAACACAAGGATGAATTCAATGATAGGTTGGAACAACACAATAAAGATTTGAAACAACTAGAATCAAATTTCAGAACCACCCTCAACAATTCATACATATCTTTGGAACAAAAACTCACACAAAACTTTCACAGCCCAAACTAATTCTCTTGAAACCCGCATTAACCACCAATTGGGGGGCAAAATATCAAGTCTTGAAAAGAGTTTAGTAAATTCTGAAGAGAGGTGTGAAGCAAATAAGAAAGAATTCACAAAACAATTACAAGAACACCGCACTGAAATGTTACAGACATTTAACAGCCATGCAGATAAGGTTGAAACACAACTGGAAGATTTTAATATCAGACTTTACTCAGTTAGGGACTCATGCTATAAAAATTCCATCATTTTAAGTAATCAATTGACTAACTTTCAAAAGGAAATTGTACCTAGAATTGATACACAAGATTCCACAATTGCTAAAATATCAGCTGACCTACAACAGTTTGTTTCCACATCAGCTGACTCCATTAAGTCAATTCACAATACTGTTTCTGCAGTAAGTGAAAATGTAGTTCAAATACACAATAAAGTGCAAGTTTTAGATACTGCTACTGAGACACATACTCAACAACTTACAGAGGTACAACAAAATGTATTTAGAATGGATGAGGATGTTACTTCCCTTACGCAAGAGGTTGCAAACAGTAAAGTTAAATTGACTTCATTAAATGAACAGGTTTTGCACATTGATCAGAAACAACAACAAACACTGCAACAAGATTCTGCTTTGGATTGCAAGTACAAAAGACACAAACGGATATTCAGGGATGCCAAACCAAAGTGGAACAGTTAGTGAAGCAGGGGATATCAGCTGTTGATCTGAGGACATCAGAATTCCCATTACTTGGAAACAATAAAATTGAGGTTAAACCTTTTACTGAAAATGGATCTGTCCACCCTGTAGATTTTTTACAAAGTTTTGAAGCTTTCAGGATTTTTGATTTGCTGTCAGATAAAGAGAAAAATTGAAATTGTATTCCAACACTTAACTGGCAACAAGTAGAATTTGGGCCGTCAGACATAAGGAATCTTGTGAAACCTTTGCACATTTAAGAAATGTTTTTGGATAGATTTTGGTCCACCACATACAGTTCGCCATTAAGAAAACCATTTCAACAGGTCCTTTTTACCGGTCAGATAGTAACATCACAATGACGATTTCTTTCTCACTGAAGTAGCCAAAGCCTGTCATTTATCAATACCTATACCAGAAGAAGAATTGGTCAAGCATATTTTGGGTAGATTACCTATGAAGTACAAAATCTTTTGCATTATTAGGGTATCAATACTATTGATGCAGCAGAGAAGGACATTACATAATCTAGATATGCAGCAGGCAACTCGCAATTACCACCCTGCGAACCAACGCCGTTATTGGAATAATCAGAATGACTATAAGGATAGGAACCCAAACTCACAAACATTTAAAGAAAATAATAATAATAGGGCTCCTCAACAAGACGGCAACAAACATTTTGATAACAAACCTTCCTCAGATAATCATGGTGATCAACCTCCAAATGGAGGACAACCTAAAACTTCTCCAACTTCCAATAGAGGAAAAACATACATTCGTGGTTTCTTTAGAGGTAGAGGCCGCGGGAGAGGTAACAATAATAGAACACAAAGGCGTAGTGATTCACCCACAGTTTGACACTACTGAAGCTATAGTTCACTGCGAAGAAGACAGTGGGCAGTCCAAAAAACTAAATCCTGCCAATGTCTTGGTCCAAACAGAGGCGAAAGTATTTTCAGGACCACATCACACACCTGGAGTTTTCACTATGTTCCATAACAATCCTAGGGAGGATTTGCTAAATGAAGATAATTTGAATGATGATGATCTCGTGCAGGTACCCATATTACCAATTTCTGTTACAAGGGTTAAACTTAGAGGTACTCCTCGATACTGGAGCTGAACTTTCCTGTATTTCTGAAGAGCTTTTTAATACTTTAAATGCAATTAAACCTGTACCTTATTATGAAGTACCCCAAATGACAGCCATTACGGCAACTGGTAAGAAAAGCAAAACAATTAAAATTCAAGCTTTACTCGAAGGCACTATTATGAATGTCCCATTTGATTTAAGAGTTTATGTGATACCAGGCCTTCAGCCTCAGTGTATTTTTGGCATTGATTGGCTTTGCCACACTGCAGCTACTCTAGACTGCGCCAAGAATACATTAGTCTTTTCATTGGACAACAAACGGTTAACAGTTCAGTTGGTAAAGGGATGGAAACAAATACATTCACCTTCAGTGAAGATTTTATACAAGAATGTAGCAGTTAATATGGATACGGAGCCTTCATTTCATAGCAAGGTAGTAAACTTTTGGGTTGACAAATTGAGTATTAAGGAGAAGATATTCTTGAAAAAGTTACGAAGGATGTAGACTCACAACATAAACAAAGTTAGTGCAGTTAATTGATGAGTTTTCAGATGTCTTCAACGATCAACCTGGTTTAATACAAAACTACCAATGCCATTTTCAGGTCTCCTGTACACAGCCATTCTTTGTAAAGCCATACCCTATTCCCATCGCGAAACGACAGATGGTAGAAGAAGAAATCAACCGTATGCTCCAATGGGGAATTAGAAAGGTCACATAGCCCTTACAACAATCCACTTGTAGTTGTCATCAAGTCTGATCAGACAGTTAGACTAGTTTGGATGCTAGAACTTTAAATAAACATCTTCAGACTGAAAGGGACCATCCATTGCCTATCGATGAAATACTCCACAATTTTCATGGGAAAAAGTTTTTAACAAGCCTTGATTTAACATGCTCTTACTGGCAAGTGCCTATAGCACCAAATTCGAGGGAGTACACAGCTTTTCTATATCAGGGTAGATCATACCACTTTAAGGTGTTACCATTTGGTTTAAATAACGCCGTGGCTAACTTTATACGTGCCCTAGACAAGGTTCTAGGCCCTGAATTGTTAAGAAAAGTACATGTCTATGTCGATGACATTTTAATTGCAAGTGAGTCGATTCAGGAACACTGGGATACTTTAAAAGAAGTACTAACTGCTCTCAGGAAGGGAGGGATGACAGTGAAATTAAAAAAGTGTATTTTTCTTACATCACAAATTGAATTCTTAGGACATGTCATCACCCCACAAGGGATAAAACCTTCCCAGATAAGCTGCAGCAATAAAAAATTTCCTAGACCTCAGAACAGGACACAACTTAAAAGCTTTTTAGGATTATGTGGCTATTATAGGAAATTTGTCCCAAATCAGGCACTCAACAGTCAACATTTTCAAATCTTATGCAAACAGAACTCTATATGGAAATGGACGCAAGATTGCGAACAAGACTTTTGCAAAATCAAAGAAGCTTTATTACAAAATATCACTTTACACTCACCTAACTGGGATTTACCCATTTGCATTGCCACAGATTCTTCGGACTATGGCCTTGGTGTCGAAATTTTTCAAGAAGTTGAAACAGAAGAAGGTCCCAGAAACAGACCATTGCGTTTGCCAGCAGACTCTTAAACAAAGCGGAACGTAATTATTCCATTACTCAGAAAGAAGCTCTGCTGCAGTTTGGACTTTCCAACGCTTTCGATACTTGTTGTTAGGGAGAAAAGTTATTATATACACTGACCACAAAGCTTTGTCCTTTCTCCATAAATGTACACTACTACCAGGCAGACTGACTAGATGGACTTTGTTGTTGCAGGAATTCTCATATGAGATCAGATACATACCTGGCCAACAAAATATTATAGCTGACGCCCTATCTCGCCTGCCAGAAGGCTTAGACACAGTACCAGATACCAAACTTGGTAGTGATGGACCACACATTTGTTACATTAGACAGGTTCCTTTTGAGAAGGAAGTTAGGAATGCATTGAAGACTATGCAACACGAGCAAGATAAAGATCCAACCCTTAAACTGATAAGACAAAGTTACAGCAGGTAGAAGATACTGATAAACTACATACCTATTATTGTATAAAGAATGGTGTACTCTTTCAAAGAACTACTGCTTTAACCGACTGGTGGAAATTATGTATCCCAGAACACTACTGGAACCTCTAATTAAATATCAACATTTAAGTCATGGTCACAGTGGACCACAAAAATGCTTTCAAATTTTGAAACAGTATGTGTATTTCCCTAATTTGTTAAAATGGATTAAAAGAATTCTATTACCTTGTAAAGTATGCCAAGTAAATAAGATTGACACGGTTCAGAGAGCAGGAGAGCTCCAACCCATAATACCTACCAAACCATTATAATTGTTATCACTAGATTTATTTGGGCCGCTCCCTAGATCCAGAGGAGGAGTGATATACATTTGCGTTATTATGGATGTATTCTCCAAGTTCATTAAATTATACCCCATTAAGAGGACCTACCACAGAGGTTATTTTTTCTAAAATTTCACAATATTTTATACCCCAGGTAGGACACCCTCAGGCAATACTTACAGATAATGGCCCTCAGTTTGCTAGCACTAAGTGGAATGATTATTTACAATCATTACAGATACAAACAATTAAGACGGCATATTACCATCCCCAGGCTAACCCTGTTGAGCGCGTTATGCGCGAGCTAGGGGAGATGGTTTCGTACATATTGTCATGAGAATCATAAGAGTTGGGCGATTCAAATTCCCTCACATTGAAGATGTTTTAAACTCAATACCTCATTCATCAACTTCTTTATCTCCTTTTGAAATTATGTTTGGCAAACGCCCACCACATGTTATAGATGAGCTTATTACGTTCCCATCTCCACAAAACTGCTCATATGAGAAATCTCTGGAGATAGCTTTACAGCAGCTACAAAAGAAAGCTGAGGAACGTAAAATACGTCATGACAAAGCAATTTCTCATACATCTTACAATATTGGTGACTTAGTATTAGTCCAAAAACACATTAATTCTTCTGCCATTAACGAAGAAACAAAGAAATTTTTTCCCCTTTATGAGGGACCCTTCAAGATTACAGATGTACAGAATGTCAATAACTACACACTAGTTCATCCAGATACCAATAAGTTCAAGGGGAGGTATCATGTATCAGCACTGAAACCTTTTTATGCTCAGACCAACAGCACCAGTGAAGAAATTACCTAAAGTTACATTATGTGGTTCTACATCGATACCAACACTGGGGTGAACTCTATTGACACAAGGATTTGATACATTGGTTTGACCTTCCAACCAGTATACTGGTTCCACGCAACTACGTTGCACATACACTACTTTTGTACTCTCATTTTATACAGCAGTGTACTGCTGCTTGGAAACTACGTTTCCTTATAAGTTAACAATTTACCCCTACACATTTTTAGGATGTTTCTTTTATTTTGGGGATAGTATTTTGTAAATAACTCTAATAAGTAATATTTCTTAGGATTGTAACAAATTCAGTTGAATTAAGTGATCCAATAACTTGGCATGGACCAAGTTCATTTTCCTATGTTTTTAATTTGATATGGATAGGCTTGTATTTTTCTTGTACTTTTATATATATTTTTCCTTTGGATCCTTTCTTGTAACATTACTTACTTATAGGTATACTTATAACTTGTACTTGTTTTTCATTTTTCTTGCTATTTGTAATTATTCTACCACCTTTGCTAAGAAAAATAATTATTTTTTGTTTCATTTCCCAACAACTTGTGGGAACTTCATTGTAATTACTATGGTTATTGTAACCTTACTTTTGTATCTATTTTTGTATTTTACCTTAATATTTTTTTTTATGTATATATTAGTGGTTAAGAACAGTTTGGCCGCCACTAATTCCCATTTTTGTTTGTTTGTTTTGTATCATTCACAGACCAGCTAGCTGACCGAGTTCCCCAGGCCACTCCTGCTGCGTCAGGAACCGGGGATGTTGGACAATTGCTCGGCAGACCTAGCCAAAAGGCTATTGGTTTATATAAATTTTGCGAGCCTTAAAGTCTGCGCCCGTTTCAGGACTTGGGTTTTCACCCATTTAGGGAGTTCTGTGACAAGGGTTTAAAGTGTGTAATGGGAAAGTGGTAGATTTAAGGCCATTATAAAACAGTATAGTATTCAAACAAGGACATTTATAGAACGAAAGACTTTCCGATATGGAATTTTAAAGTGTGATTATTGTAAAACACCATAACTTTTCATTTTTGTTCTTTATGTCTATGTTCATAAAATGTTAAACTCTAAGGTTTTTTCTTAAAACAAATTTGATGTTCCTTGTAATGATATTTTTCTATGTACTTTGGTAATGTGCATTTATACCATTTACATTTTGTATTTTGATAATATGTTTGATATTTTGACAATTTTGTGATTATTTGTGTTATGTACCTTTTTTGTAATTTATATTTATACCACTTACATTTTGTATTTTGATAATATGTTGGATATTTAAACAATTTTTGGAATTATTTATGTTACATATGTTTATAATTTTGTGATCATTTAATATTTCACATTTTTGCAATTTGGTCATAAATTTTCATCAAAGAATGAATGAGTTTTTGAAAATTTTTGTAATAATTTTGTGAGTGAAAGAAAGTTTTTGAGATTGTTACAAACAATAATATTTTTGCTTTTGAGTATGAATGGTGGAGAGAGAACCGAACCAACAAGCAATAGTTAGATTTTGTGGGAATAATTCATTTCTTTTTGGGAACTCAAATTTTTATTTTTTTATTTTTTTTCAAGATGTTCAGTTAGTTTTCTTTGGGAAAATAACTTCAATCTTCGGGGGGCATGTAAGCATCTTAGAATTTTAGTAAATTCTAGCCTCTCACCTTTAGGTATTAGGGGGAAAGCTTATTCTGTAGTAAAAGATAGTTTTCAGTTCATGTACAGGTTATGGGAGTAAAGCTTTGTATAGCATAGAGATACTGTAACCAAACACACTAAAAAAAACCTTTAGGAATAATAAAAGTATTTAAAATTAAATAAATGCTCTAAATAAACCTTTGATAACAAAAAGAAAACATCAGTTTGGGAGGAAATAGATTGAATCCCACCAAGTTCAGTTTCAAATAATAGATTTTGATATAGGTTAACTTTACAGTTTCTAAACCAATTTGAATGCAGTAAAGACTTTTAGCAGTTGCTAAATGCCGAATATAAACTTTGAATAATAATAAATAAACCTTAAATCAACTGAAAATTAAATAATCATCAGTAATCCAACTTTGTAATTATGAGCTTCTAACTGGGGAGCATTTTGTCATTTTTAAACCAATTTAGGAGCAAGAAAGTAACTCAATACTTAATAATCCAACTATACTAATTTTCTGTAATGATATTAACACCTTTTACTAACCTTAAATATGATAATCCAAAATAATCCAGTTTAGTACACAAGCAATTTCTAATATTTGGCATTTCACTGTTTTCACACACTTTCGAACAAAATAAAGTAATTGTAGGGAAGTAATCATGCAATTAAAATATAAATTCACTAAAATTTCGTAGTTTCTGAACGTTTAAATAACTTAAATTAATTTTTATACTTCGTCAGATGCTCTGCACTTTTAATAATTTTTTATCTCAAAATCCTAGAGAACATTCGAAATAAAAAGTAGATTTCCGGAAAGAACTAAAAATCTAATATCACATATAATAATTTCAAGTAATTCCAAGTAATAGAACCGATCTTATAGAGATCTTAAAATTTATTTTTCATTGCAGCCATGTGGGCAACTTAGAAATATTTTTCAACCGATCTAAAGTAGATACAGAGATGAGATAACTTTCAGAATATGTAATTTAATTCAGAGAATCTCGTGGTAATTTTATATTTGCGATAAAAGTAATGGAAATAAAGTTATAAAATTAAAACTGAAATCGCACTTTGGTTACGTTGTAGTTAAACTTTCCCTGCACCAATCTTAATAAAAATTACACCAATAAACTCAGGAATTTTTATGGAACACGGTGATAATAATAATATTTGCATAAATTGTGGCGTTAATAAAATGACGAAATAAAGAAGCCTCTCGCACAATAGTAATTCCCCAGAGTAGGAAAGTAGTTCACTCCTACGCTAGGATCTTTTAAACCAAACACTTAAAGTTAATCACTAAATATCCATCATTTCACAATTAAATATGTCGGAACACTGTCACACCTAAAGTTTTGGATAACTGTTTAGTTACTGAGATATTTCAGATCTAAATCGTCTATGTGTTAGCAGAAAGTTGTATTTTGGCTCTGACGTCAGCGAAGGTATAAAACATGACGCGTGGTGAAGACGGGGTCTTTTCCGGGTTTGAAGTCGTGCTAATAAGATGTTATAAGCGTGTGCGCTGGTAGGTTGGCAACTCCGACTTAGGTTGGTAGCTCAGGTCTTCGGTTGGCACTACCGGGTTCGGCCATGATGGAACATTGTCGGGGGGGGGGGGGGGGGGCGTGGCATTTGTTTACTTAACATGAACTGGTAATTCTCATCGGGGTTTGGTCGGTTTCTACTTCTCTCCATAATCTGTGATTTTTGGAACGATTGTTCGATTGCCTAAGCAACTTAAGAATGCTGTTTGAACTTTGAATTTCATTCTAAATAAACTCTGAGAATTTTGGAAAGTGAACTGTTTTATTTCTGTAGCTGCTGTAATACCTTTTCAATATTTGGGGTCTTCAAATATTGTGGCGACCTGTAGCGTTCTAGTTGTGTCCTGGCAACATGGTCAAATTAAATTAAAGTATTCAACAAGTTTTCATCGGACTGGGAGGTGTGATCAAGAGAGTAAGTTAAGGCACATAGGCGATACTCTACCCCGGTGTCGGCCTAAGTTCCTTACAACCATTTGTCAGTGCCAAGGAATGCCAACAGGTGAAGTACAATGTGAAGTGCATGCTCATTTTTTTTTTTTTTATGTAAAGCCAAAATTTGTCCTGCAGGAGCACACTGTGAATTCAACATTTTTATTGAAACATTTTAAGACACCTCTGTGAAGATATTAGAAGTAAATAATTGGAAGTTTGAAGCAAGAAAAGTTTCGACCTACATCATGACAATGTTCTGATCCACCATTCAGTTCATTATGTATACAACAGATTTTGAGCAGAATTCTCCCTTATTAAACTAATTTGGCACCCTGTGACTTTAGGCAGTTCTCCTCATAAGAAAACTTAAAGGGAGACCATTTCAAAAGTAACACCAATCACTAGGAGGCTGTGACAAATCAGTTTACAA